>CM075966.1:27439719-27464719 GCA_038048745.1 Coluber constrictor foxii | reverse complement strand
AAAACAAATTACAAAAGACCTAGGAATTTGGAAAAAGCTACAATTATCATTCTTGGGGAGGATCGCTTCAATTAAAATGAATGTACTACCACGGATTTTATTCTTATTCCAAGCAATTCCAATAAAACCAGGGAAACTTTTTTTTAAGGACTTCAACAAATTAATAGCTGACTACATATGGCAAGGGAAGAAAGCATGAATCAAACTAAGGCATTTACAAGATACAAGAGAAAGAGGAGGATTGGCACTACCCGACTGGGAATCTTACTACAAAGCATCAGTATTAATTTGGATAAAGGAATGGATGGATCTAAAAAATCAAAGATTGCTGAGTCTGGAAGGATTTGACCTACAGCGAGGATGGCATGCCTTCCTCTGGGAAGGCACAGATAAAAAACATGATTATTTCCAGAGACACACAATCAGTCAATCATTATATCAAACATGGCAAGGTATTAAAAAGGTACATTATAATAAAATCCCGGAATGGCTGTCAACAATGGAAGCCCAGATTTACCCAAACGCCATGGACAGTAGTAAAATGAAAACCTACCAAGAGCTGCTAAACCACACGGGAGAACTAAGAACAAGGCAAGAACTGAAGGAGATGGGTACAGACATTGACTGGTGGCCATATGCACAAATTAAATCAAGATATAAAAAAGATTTGGCTCAATTTGGATTCCAAAAAGGTCAAACTGAACTGGACAAAATTTTGCAAGGGACACAAGACAAACTAATTAAAAAAAATCTATAATTATCTACGAGGATATAAATTAGAAGAAGAGGTAGTGAAAGAAAACATGATAACCTGGTCAAAAAATTTCGGCTACAGTATCGAACTAGACAAATGGCAAAAATTATGGACAATAAACTATAAATTGACAATGTCTGTATCATACAAAGAAAATC
Organism: Coluber constrictor foxii; assembly: GCA_038048745.1. Classification (NCBI taxonomy): domain Eukaryota; kingdom Metazoa; phylum Chordata; class Lepidosauria; order Squamata; family Colubridae; genus Coluber; species Coluber constrictor. The sequence continues at coordinate 27,463,807 of CM075966.1, read as the reverse complement.
TCTACAAAATGTTCTATAGGTGGCATCTGCCACCAGCCAGATTAGCAAGAATGTTCCCCAATACACCATCAACATGCTGGAAATGCAAACTCCATAAAGGCACTTACTATCATATGTGGTGGACCTGCCCAATGGCAAAACAATACTGGCAAATGATTAGATCCCAGATAGAAGAAACCATACAGCAAAAGATAGAAATAAGACCAGAAACCTTTCTACTTGGAATACTAAACGGACAATATGAAAAAGAAATAACATATTTAATTATACGTATGATAACAGCAGCACGAATACTATACGCACAATACTGGAAGAGTAGTGAGATACCGACAGAAGATAGGGTAATTAGCAAAACCATGGAATGTGCAGAATTAGATAAACTCACTAAGGAACTACAAAATAGGGAGGAACATGATTACTATCTAGTATGGAAAAGGTGGTATTGTTGGTTGGAAAAGAGAAAAGAGAAAAAGGGTCAGGAAGTAAATTGAACTACCAAATATAGAAAGAGGAAAACATAGTAGACATACAAGTCAATAATAAACCAGAAACATAGATAGAAGGGAAAGACCAAATAAGGAGGAGTTAAATCATGAAATAAGATTACAGACTACAGTTGCGATAATTTGGATAAATATTTGATTTTGTGTTTATATGTTTATGTTTTGTATGTTTTACTGTTTTATTGTTTAGTTTGTTTTACTGTTTTATTGTTTTGTTTAGTCTGTATATATAAATAAAAATTGAAAAAAAAAAGAAAATGGATGGATGGACGGATGGATATGATAGAGAGAGAGAGAGAGAGAGAGAGAGAGAGATAAGATAGAAATAGACAAAAATAATTAGATTGGTAATAGATAGATAGATAGATGATAGATAGATAGATAGATAGATAGATAGATAGATAGATAGATAGATAGATAGATAGATAGATAGATAGATAGATAGATATTGGATGGATGGATGGATGAACGGATAGATAGATAGATAGATAGATGGATATGATAGAGATAGATAGAGAGAGTCAGTTAAGCAGATGGACACAAAGAGAGATGATACAGATTTATGAAAATGGATGGATGGATGGATGGGCAGATAGATATGATAGAGATAGATAGATAGATAGATAGATGATAGATAGAGAGATAGAGAGATAGAGAGATAGATTAGATAAAAATAGACAAAAATAATTAGATTGGTAATAGATAGATAGATAGATAGGGAGGGAGGGAGGGCGGGATATATGAGGGATGGATGGATGGATGGATGGATGGATAGATGATAGATAGATAGATGTGATGCATGGATGGAAGGAAGGATGGAAGGATGGAAGAATGGATTGATCGATGGATGGATGAATGGATGGATGGAAGGATGGGTGGATGGATGGATAAATAGATAGATAGATACTGGATGGATGGATGGATGAATAGATAGATAGATAGATAGATATGATAGACATAGATAGAGAGAGTCAGTTAAGCAGATGGACAGAAAGAGATAGGATACAGACTTATGAAAATGGATGGATGGATGGACAGATAGATATGACAGAGATAGATAGATAGATAGATAGATAGATAGATAGATAGATAGATAGATAGATAGATAGATATGATGGATGGATGGATAGATATGATGGATCGATGCATGGATCGATGCATGGATGGATAGATAGATAGATTTATAGATAGTGTCGGCTATACTTCCTTCAGTATCCAGGAAAGGAAAACTCAGACTTCATCATAGATTAAAGTATGGTACTTTTACTAGATAGATAGATAGATAGATAGATAGATAGATAGATAGATAGATAGATAGATAGATAGATAGATAGATAGATAGATACTGGATGGATGGATGAATAGATAAATAGACGATAGATCGATAGACAGACAGATAGATATAGAATAGGATCTATGGATAGATACAGGATGGATGGATGAATAGATACATAGATAGAGAAAGATAGATAGATGATAGATAGATAGATAGATAGATACATAGATAGATAGATACATAGATAGATAGATATGATGGATGTATGGATACATAGGTAGATAGATATGATGGATGAATGAATGGATTGATGGATGGATGGATAGATGGATGGATGGATAGACGGATAGATAGATAGATAGATAGATAGATAGATAGATAGATAGATAGATAGATAGATATGATAGAGATAGATAGATAGATAGAGTCAGTTAAGCAGATGGACAGAAAGAGAGATGATACAGATTTATGAAAATGGATGGATGGATGGATGGACAGATAGATATGATAGAGATAGATAGATAGATAGATAGATAGATAGATAGATAGATAGATAGATAGATAAGATAAGATAGAAATAGACAAAAATAATTAGATTGGTAATAGATAAATAGATAGATTGGGAGGGAGGGAGGGAGATATGAGGGATGGATGGATGGATGGATGGATGGATGGATAGATAGATAGATAGATAGATAGATAGATAGATAGATAGATAGATAGATGATAGATAGATAGATGTGATGCATGGATGGAAGGAAGGATGGAAGGATGGAAGAATGGATTGATCGATGGATGGATGAATGGATGGATGGAAGGATGGGTGGATAGATAGATAGATAGATAGATAGATAGATAGATAGATGTGATAGAGATAGGTAGATAGAGAGAGTTAGTTAAGCAGATGGACACAAAGAGAGATGAGACAGATTTATGAAAATGGATGGATGGATGGACAGATAGATATGATAGAGATAGATAGATAGATAGATAGATAGATAGATAGATAGATAGATAGATAGATAGATTAGATAGAAATAGACAAAAATAATTAGATTGTCTCAGCCGTCCTAGGCTAAGCACGGCAACACCAAGAAACACACGCGCACAGGTCAGTGCTATGCTGGTTTATTATCCGGCTGGCTCCAGGAACGTACTGCACTCGTTAAACGATTTGAAATTAGCGCTACATTCCGTAGGCATGCAGCTGTTTTATAGCAAAGAGCTTGTTACTGTGCCGCCCCGCCCTGTATTTAAAGCCACACCCTCCCTCCTCTTTCCGGATGCTGGTCTCGGTGTCTCAGCGTTTTCCCAGCCTCTCCTCGTGCCGGCGTCTCTGCAGTGAGGGTGTCAGCGAATACAGCAGTTGGTGTGTTGAAGCCCTAATACCGTCGCCCCGCCTTCCCCACCCCTCACACGTCCGCCTATTCCTGAGTGCTCCCATCACCAGTGCACACACACACACCCCGTGCAGGTAATGTTGTCGAGCCTGTTGCTTGGCTCGACAGGCGGCTCCTCCTTCACCACGAGTCCTTCTGTAAGGGAAAATCACAAGATTAGTAGCCTATCGCGGCTTCTGGGGATGCGTCTTATGAAACTGTTTGACTAATCGTTTAGCGTTTACGTTTGAGGCGGACACCCAGGATGCCTCCTCATGGGGATATCCCTTCCACCGAATCAAGTACCACACTTTACCCCCTTTCATTTTGGAGTCTAAGATTTCCTCCACTTCATAATGGTCCCCTGTGGTTGGGCCAGGACGGGTATGCGGGTCTGGGCCAGGGGGAACGAGCTTCAGGAGACTTATATGAAACACGGGGTGGATTTTTCCCAGTAATGGCGGCAGCTTGAGCGCTACTGTTACAGGATTTATGAGCTTAGTAATCGGGATGGGCCCTAGGTATTTAGGCCCTAATTTACGACAGGGTACTTTCAATTTAAGGTACTTGGTTGATAGATATACCATATCCCCTATCTGTAATGGACGGCAAGGGGCCATCCTCTTTTTGTCGGCTTGTGTTTTGTAGTCCTTTGCTGTCCTCTCTAGTGCGTCTCTCACTTGTGGCCATACGGCTGTGAGCTTTTCTGCCCATTCTGCTGGCATCACCGCCGTCCCTGGTGCCTGGTCTAGCTCTGGGATGGCTACAAACTCCCGCCCTGTTGTTATACGAAAGGGGGTGAACCCAGTGCTACTGTGAACCGTGTTATTATAGGCCACTTCAGCGAAGGGTAATAACGTTGCCCAATCGTGTTGTTGATAGGACACGTAACAGCGGAGATAACGCTCTATCATCGCACTTGCCCGCCCCGCTGCTCCGTTCGTGCTGGGATGGTAAGCAGAGTCCTTGAGATGACCCTATAGCCCGTATAAAGTTGCGCCAGAATCGGGCCGTGAATTGCACCCCCCTATCAGAAATAATACGACGGGGTACACCGTGTAACCTATAGATGTGTTGGATGAATAGTTTCATCAGGCGTCGAGCTGATGGTAGGCCATGACAGGGAATGAAATGGGCTTGCTTTGAGAACAAATCAACGATAGTCCAGATCACGGTATTCCCATTGCTTTCTGGTAAGTCTACGATAAAGTCCATTCCTATGTCTTCCCATGGCTGGGTAGGTGTAGCGACTGGGTGTAAGAGGCCGAGCGGTTTGCCAGGTCGCGCTTTCGTTTTCGCGCAGACGGAACAGCCTCGGGTATACTCTTCCACGTCCTGTCGCATATGCGGCCACCAGAACTGCTGTCGGACCAGATGGTACGTCTTCAGGAAACCAAAGTGTCCCGCAGCCCTGCAGTCATGGCATCGGTGTAATACGCTCGTCCGAGCCCCCAAAGGGACGTATATTCGCTCCCCCTTCCAGAAGAGACCATCCCTTTTGGTAAGGACGTGTTGGTTGTTTTGTAACCAGTCATCTGTTGTCTCCTCCCTTTGTAGTCGAGTCCTCCACTCGTTTGTGTTGTGCGCTGAGAGCTGTTGTCTGTGGGTCGGGCTGTCCTCCTGGCACCATAGCTTGAACCACCTCGTCTCTCTGACTTTGGAATTGTGGCATGCGTGACAAAGCATCCGCTAGGAAGTTCCTTCCCCCTGGTACGTGCTTCAGAGTAAAGCGGAACCGCTGAAAATACTGAGCCCACCGCACCTGTTTGGGGGACAGGCAGCGGGGTGTCTGCAACGCTATTAGATTCCGATGGTCGGTCCATACCTCAAACGGGATCTGTGCCCCCTCTAGTAAATGTCGCCACGTGAGCAGGGCCCAGCGAACAGCAAAGGCCTCCTTCTCCCAAATGGCCCAACCCCTCTCTGTGGGGTTGAACTTTTTTGACGTGTAAGCACATGGCCTGAGGTGGCCCTGGGCATCCGTTTGCAACAAAACAGCTCCCACGGCCACGTCGCTTGCATCCACCTGTACGACAAACGGGTTGGTTTGGTCCGGGTGCTGTAGCACAGGCGCCTTAGCAAATTGCCGTTTTAAAGTTTCGAATGCCTCCTGGCACTCGAGCGTCCAGTGCGGGCGCCGCCCGGGACGTGGTGGTGCCTCCCCTTTGGTGCGCAGCAAGTTAGTTAGTGGTAGAGCGATGTGTGCAAACGTGGGTATAAAACTGCGATAAAAATTAGCGAAGCCGAGGAAGCTTTGCAACTGGCGTCGGGTTGTGGGTGCTTGCCATTCCAGAACAGTAGTCACTTTTTTGGGGTCCATCTCCACCCCGTCCTTTGAAATGCGATACCCGAGGTAATCCAACTGTGTACGGTGGAACTCGCATTTAGACGCTTTCACATAAAGTTGAGCATCTAGTAGCTTCTGCAACACCCGCCGGACTAGTGTAACATGTTCTTTCATGGTTTTCGTGTAAATCAGGATATCATCCAGATAAACCAGAACGCCACGGTAAAGAAACTCATGCAGCACCTTGTTAATTAGCTGCATGAAGACAGCAGGTGCGCCCTGTAAGCCGAAGGGCATCACACAGAATTTGTAGCTCCCTAGGGGGCAATTAAAAGTGGTTTTCCATTCGTCCCCTTTCTTGACCCGAACTCGGTAATACGCTTCCCTCAAATCCAACTTAGTAAAATACGTTCCGGTCGCCAAGGCTGCCAGGAGATCTTTCATCAAAGGAAGAGGATAAAGAGGTTCCACACTGACGGCATTCAAACCGCGATAGTCCACACACAGACGAAGTCCGCCATCCTTCTTCTCCCTGAAGAGGACGGGGGCGGCCAGGTGTGAACGGCTTGGCTGAATGAACCCTCTTGCCAGATTTTTATCAATGTACGCCCGCAACTCCTCCACCTCCCGCGGCGTCATGGCGTACATGCGTGGCTTTGGGAGTTTGACGTTTGGGATTAGTTTGATAGCTCAGTCAGTGGGTCGATGCGGCGGTAGGATATCACACTCCGTCTCATCGAACACCGCTGACAGGTCAGCATATACTTGTGGTATGCCAGCAGCATCTAAATCGACGGTCCCCGCTCCACCTGCCCTCAACGAGCTGTCAGGCATGTGTTTCGGTTTTGGGCCAGGGTCGAGCCGTAGCTTCCGGAAACCCCCTTCCCACCAAATGGTAGGCTTCCATCTATCCAACCACGCTAAACCCAAGATGACAGGTTCGATCATGGTCTCTATCACTATAAAGCGCAGTGTTTCATGGTGTGGCCCAATGGTCATTCGTATGGGCTCGGTTACGTATGTCGCCGGTGCCCCACCTAGGATGGATCCATCCATCTGTTCGAAGGTTATGGGGGTTCGCAAGGGCCGCACTCGCACCTGTAATTGGGCAGCCAAGGAACGCCGCATCAAACAGCGGGTGCACCCCGAGTCCACTAGTGCTTCATGCCGTAAGGGCCCCGATCCCCGTAGGGATGTCAAGGTGATTGGGATAAGGAACGGGTGTATGGGGCCACTTACCATAGGATCATCAAGGTCCTCGTCATCCTCACTCTCCGGTACCACCACCGGAACGACCCCGGGATGGGTGGTGTGTTCCTGTGGGAATGTCCCATCTGTGGTTTGTCTAGGCTGCGAGATCCCTTTGGTCTTCTCTGGTGGCGCCCGTCCTCTGTTCTTCCCGCCTGCCGCTGGAGTCATTGGTTTGATGGGCTGGACTGGAGGTAGTGGGCACTCCAAGGCTCTATGACCCACCTGATTACACCGAAAACACCGCAACGGCGGCCGGCGGGTGGGGTCTGTTGACCGTGCTCCCGTTCCCGTCCCCCTGTGCTGGGCAGCAGCCTCTCGGTCTGTCTCCGACTGGTAGGTGGTCCCACAGTCCCTTTCGTTCGGAATTCCCTCAGACCGACATCCAAATCAATGGCCGCTCGACACCAATCTGACAGCCGAGGCGGCAATCCCCTATACACGCATGCCTGTCTAAGGTCTCTATCTAGGCCCAGGTGAAAATGGTGGACCAGCATGTGTTCGGGCCACCCCCGCACTCTCCCTGCTAATTGCTTAAATTCCTTTACATACTCTCTCGCGGGGCGGCCCCGTTGTTTAATAGCCACAAGGTCCCCCTCCGCTATTTGGGTCCGGGTCTCATCTTCAAACCTCCCCCGGAGCCCCTCCAGAAATAATCCAACGTCAGTGAGTTCATGGGCGTGGTCGGTATGGAGATCTGCTACCCAGTCAGCAGCCTCCCCCGTCAACGTGGTAGTGATAGCCACCACCAAAGACCATTGGGATGGGTAGAGGCGACCATAAAGGTCAAAATAACTTATGACCTGACTTAAGAACAGGGCCACCCGGTCCGGGTTGCCATCGAAGGAAGCTTGTAGGGGAGGCGGGCCCCACACTGGCTGTGGTCCCCACACTCCTGCACCCACCTGGCTACCACCTGGCCACCCCTGGCTAGGACCACCTGGGGGAGGCCCCCCCCAACGTCTGACGGCCTGCTCTAGACCCAGACTGAGGCTGCCCCTCAGCTGCACGCAGAGACTGGGGCTCAAGTGGCCGGGTAGCACCTGCATGAGTGCCCACCCGTAACTTGGGGCTAGCCAAGCGGAATCTAGTTCCTGTCCCTGCAGGCTGTTTGTGCGAACCCCCCCCCAGTCTCCGCCCCTGCCAGCCACGGCTGCCAGGATTGCGCATCCCTGAAGCTGGCTTCTCCAAACCGTTCTCGAAGTAATTCCATCGTGGATTGGCCTATTCCAGTGGAGTAACTCCATTCTCCGTCATCCTCTTCCACCCATCGCCTTTCTCTCCACTTCAGGAACTGCTCGCTGAAAGGGGGGGCGGTGGGAGGGCCTCCCGGGACAGCCAACGCAGGGCTTTGCCACCACTCTCCAGACGCTGCCTGGGAAGCCACACCCTGCGCCCCGTTCGGGTCACTCATCTGGGCGCAGCTCCGGCGTGGGCTCCGTTCTTTCGGGCGGACTGCTAGCTGGCTCGCTACCTCAGGGCTTTCTTCCTGTGGCTCATCCTGAGCTGCATTCTCTTCTGCCAACACAGTGAGCTCAAGTGTGTCCTCGCCCCCCTCCGCCATCCCAGAGCTGCGGGACAGAGTTTGATGAGGGTAGCGCTAATTTCCTCTCAGCCGTCCTAGGCTAAGCACGGCAACACCAAGAAACACACGCGCACAGGTCAGTGCTATGCTGGTTTATTATCCGGCTGGCTCCAGGAACGTACTGCACTCGTTAAACGATTTGAAATTAGCGCTACATTCTGTAGGCATGCAGCTGTTTTATAGCAAAGAGCTTGTTACTGTGCCGCCCCACCCTGTATTTAAAGCCACACCCTCCCTCCTCTTTCCGGATGCTGGTCTTGGTGTCTCAGCGTTTTCCCAGCCTCTCCTCGTGCCGGCGTCTCTGCAGTGAGGGTGTCAGCGAATACAGCAGTTGGTGTGTTGAAGCCCTAATACCGTCGCCCCGCCTTCCCCACCCCGCACACGTCCGCCTATTCCTGAGTGCTCCCATCACCAGTGCACACCCCCCCCCATGCAGGTAATGTTGTCGAGCCTGTTGCTTGGCTCGACACTCATTTTGTCTCTCATAGTTGAGGTCTACCTATGATGACAATTACAGGCCTCTCTCATCTTTTTAAGTGGGAGAACTTGCACAATTGGTGGCTGACTAAATACTTTTTTGCCCCACTGTATAATGTTGGGGCATTTGGGGAAATACAGGTAGTCCTCAATTTACAACAGTTTGTTTAGTGAACAAAGTTACAACAGCACTGAAAGACGTGACTTATAACCAGTTCTCACGGGTCAGATTTCAGGACCTAAACCAGCATTAAGATGCCACTCGTGTGGAGGCTAACTGGATTTATTTAGCCGGACTCTGGCACACAATGAGTTCCAAAAGCAAAACGCATATGTATGTATGTATAGATAGATAGATAGATAGATAGATAGATAGATAGATAGATAGACGTGATGGATGGATGGAAGGATGGAAGGATTGAAGGATGGAAGGAGGGATTGATGGATTGAAGGATGGATGAATGTATATTTCGATGGATGGAAGGATGGGTGGATAGATAGACAGACAGACAGATAGATAGATTAGATAGAAATAGACAAAAATAAGGCATTTACCTATCCATACTTAATATACTTAATTGATTTGTTTGTGATTATTAACTTAACTGACTAATCAATTATTTTCGTAATTAATTAATTATCTATTAAGCTTAACATAATCTCTTAGGAATTTAATTATTTGTAGCTAATTGTATATATTTGAGATCAGTAATTCAACTGTCTACCCCAAATAATTATTAACTATTGCTTTATTTAATCAATTAATTAATCGATTAAGGAGAGGGTTAAGTAATTTCTTCGACAAAATTTAAATTTACGTGTGGTTTTAAAATATACAAGTAGATAAGAGTTAATAGTTATACTGTTTTACAGTGTTACTTGTTAAGTGAACTAATTATATCTATAAGTCATTGGGATTCATTAAAGAAGGTTAAGGATAGGAATTTAAGGAATAGTTTATAAACATAGTTCTAGATATTAACCGCAAGGCCAGAGCGATATAAGATATTAGAGGGCAGGAGACAGAGGTTTTGAATTAATTCCTAATATTTATTGTATGCCAGTGGCTGGTTAAGTGTCTGTACTTCCCTAATTTTCAATATAGAGATACGAATTTAAAGATAATTGATTCAAGGTGCCTCTGAAGGGCATAAGAAGCACTAGATTGATAGCCTGAGAGTAAAGGGCTAATAGATCTCTCACATTCAATAAAGCAAGCAATTTAATTAGCACTCCAAGAAGTAGCAAATATCAGACAACAGTGGCAAGAGCCACTGAATGATTATTTGGAGAAATATTGAGAAAATAATAAGAGAACAAAACTTAATCTTGAAAGAAATGGCAAGTATGACATCAACAATCCTGAAAACTGGGAAAAAAGTACCCTCCAATCCCACTATAACGATGTCATCCCCAGCTACTCAGAAGTCAATAGAAGGCTTGCAGAAAATAGATAAACCTCCAACAACTCCAACCTTGCAAACTGCACAGTCATCACTGACATTAACTCAAGAAACTATGTTAGCGATGCAGGAGAAACTGTTGAATAATCACTCTGAACTAAAGATGGACATTCATGTGCTAGACTCAAAGATAAACGAGATCCAAGCTTCAATTGCCAACAATGAAAGAAGAATTCAAAAAGCAGAACAAAGAATCGAACAAAATGAAAAGAAATTGGATATGGTAGACCAAACTGACACAACGCAGAACAAGGAAATCGAGGACTCGTTGATACAATTAGAAATGGACAAGGCCTCATTCTACCTCCGCTTTCAAAACATCACTGAAGACAAAGAAGAAGACCTGGGGGATAAGATAGCCAGCAGGACAAGCAGGAAATCATTAGAGAGCTCGACGATGTCTACAGAGTGCAAACAAATTACGCGAGGAGAAACAGGCTCCCTAGGGAAGTTCATGTGAGGTTCGCAAGGAAAAAAGTGAGGGACATTTTATATAACATAGCGAGAGAGGAACAAATTACATACAGAGGGAAAGAGCTGATAATCTTAAAACAAGTACCAAGAAGAGTGTGATCTGTCCCCCCCCTTCAGAGACCCACAAAAACACAGCCAGCCGAGGGTTAAGAATCACTTGGCACACTCCACAGTTCTTATCTCAACCTTGGCAGCGATATGCACACCGTCTGCCAAGGACTTTATTAGTTTACACAAACAAGAAAATCACCTACGTAGCTTTGCCGTTCATCTAGCTTCCAAGACTACGAGGTTGCTATGTTTGTTTAGCTTTGTTCGTCACAAACTTATTTTTTTTTTTTTATTGAAAAAGTTTTACATTACATTTTATAATATATAAACCCCCCCCCTTCCCCCTCCCTCTCCCGCCCGCCCACCCTATCCCTTTTATCCCTCCCCCCTCCCTTGACTTCCGCTATTTGACAAACATTAATCTTAACATATTCAACATTCTTTAAAGGCGAGATCCCTTTAAATAAGAAATTAACTATTAACAATTCACTAGCATTACACATATTTAAAAATCTAAAAATATAGATTAATTAGATTAAGACAATTTAGCTAATTAGACTTAATACATTCTCTTTAAAGTTTAATCTATACATCAATTATATACTCTTCATTTTAATAATGATAATTAACCATATAACTATACCTTTCATACACTTATTTAGATATACTAACATTTGGTAACCTTAAATTTTAATCTATACTTCAATTATATACTCTTCAGTTTAATAATAATATAACTATCCATACAATTACTTAAATACATTCTAATTCTAATTCAACTGTGCACTAATTGAAACTTCTTGCTTTGGTATTTATTCTTCATATAATCAACCCATTTCCTCCATTCCTTAACAAAAACTTCATGGGTCCTTTCCTTTAGGTATGCAGAAATTTTTGCCATCTCTGCCAAATTAGACATCTTCAGTATCCATTCCTCTATAGTAGGCACTTTGTCTTTCTTCCAATATTGACCTATCAGTAATCTGGCTGCAGAAATCATGTACAATATTAACCTAGTGTCAATTACTGAAAAGCCCTTGACTATTCCCAACAAAAAAAACTGAGGAGAAAACTCCAACTTCTTCTTCAAAATATTCTGCATTACCCACCAAAGTTTAATCCAAAATGGTTTCAACTTCCTGCATGTCCACCAAATATGAAAATATGTTGCATCCAAACAATCACACCTCCAACATTTAGGTTGAACATTTGGATACATACGTGATAGCTTTTTTGGATCTAAATGCCATCCATAAAACATTTTATAAAAATTCTCCCTTAGGTTCTGTGCTTGCGTAAATTTAACATTCTGGACCCAAATCTTTTCCCATGTTTCTAACATTACTGGTTGATCAAAATTCTGTGCCCATTTAATCATACAGTCTTTAACTAATTCCCCCTCTGAATCTCTCTCCAACAATAAATTGTACACTCGTTTAATATGCATCGGTCCTTTACATTTTATCTGAGTCACCAAATCCTCTTCATGTAGCATTAATCCAATTTTCTGATCTTCTCTCCATCTCGCTTGAAGTTGAAAATACTGCAACCAAGTTAAATTAACTCCCTCTTCCAACAGAGTATTCCAAGACTTCAAACTCCGACTGCCCCCATCGATAAAAAGTATCTCTTTATACAACAACCCCCCGAGTGACTTTATTTTTGGCATAATATGCCCAAGATCCAACCACAAAGGTATTTTGTAATCCAATTGAAGCTGGTGCTTCTTCCACTCTCTCAGCAAAGCATTTCTTAAAATATGCCTGTTAAACACACTGTCTCTCTTGTCTTCATACAGTAAATATGCGTGCCACCCAAATTGCAAATCATGGCCTTCTATATTCAAAATCTCTCTTTTAGTTGTTCCAATCCAATCTCCAACTTGTATCAATGCTGCTGCTTCATAATATAAACGTAGATTTGGAACTTTAAGGCCACCACGTTCACGTGCATCTTGCATGATCTTAAATTTAACTCTTGGCTTTTTCCCACTCCAAATAAATTTATTTAAACCTGCTTGCCAGTCCATCAGATATTTGTCATTTTTAAGCACCGGAATCATTTGAAACAGAAACAAAAATCTAGGTAGAACGTTCATCTTAACAGCTGCTATTCTACCAAGCAGAGAAAGTTGCAGTTTTTTCCATATGTCAAGATCTTTTTGGATCTTATGCCAGAGTTCTTCATAGTTATTTTGAAAAAGTTTTTTATTAGATGCTGCAACTTGAACCCCTAAATATTTCACCTTTGTAGCTATTTCAAAGCCTGCCACCCTTTCAAGCTCTTTCCTTTGTGGTTCCATCATGTTTTTAACTATCATCTTAGTCTTTTTCTGGTTCAGGCTAAAACCTGAAACCAGACCGTATTCCTCTATAATATTTTTCATCTGTATGATAGATTCCAAAGGTCGTGTTAGGGTAACAATCAGATCATCTGCAAATGCCTTTGTTCTGTAATCTATTTGCCTTACAACTATTCCACTCATTTTGTCCAAGTCCCGTAGAGCATTCAGCAGCACTTCTAGCGTCAAGATAAACAATAGTGGAGATAATGGACAGCCTTGTCTTGTCCCTTTCTGTATATTAAAATTAGTAGTCAAACTGCCATTAATAATAATCTGTGCTGTCTGTTCTTGATAAATTGCCGAGATTGCTTGTATAAACTGTTCTCCAAAATTCATCTTATGCAAAATCTTTTTTAGAAAATCCCAGTTGACTCGATCAAAGGCTTTCTCCGCATCCAAAAACACCAGCACCGCAGAGATCTGTTTCTTTTCCTCAAGATATTCCAACAAATCTATGAGTTGCCTGACATTGTCCTTCATGTATCTGCCTTCTATAAAACCTGCTTGGTCTTCATGAATCACATCTTGAATAACTGGCATCAATCTGTTGGCTAATACTTTAGCAAAAATTTTGTAGTCCGTATTCAGGAGAGATATTGGTCTAAAATTTTCAGGTTTAGCAGAGTCTTCTTCTTTAGGTATCAATGATATAAAAGCCGTCTTCCACGAGGGAGGTATTTTTCCCCCCTGTTGAATATTACAAAACAAGTCTTTAAGAGGCTCTATCAGTTCCTCTTGCAAGGTCTTGTAAAAAACTGCTGTCAAACCATCTGTCCCAGGAGCTTTAGATAATTTCAATTGTTTTATTGCATATAAAATCTCTTCCGATGTTATAGGTCGCTCCAGTCTATCACTTTGTATACTAGAAATTTTTGTAACTCTCTTCTTCTGCAAATATTCATCGATAAGATCTTCTTTAACTTTATCAGCTTGATACAATTTCGAGTAATAAGTTAAAAAGGCTTGATGTATTAAGTTTTGTTGATGTATTCGTTTCCCTTTATACTCAATAACATTTATCATACGAGAATTTTGCTGTTTCCTCAAAGTATAGGCCAACCATCTGCCAGGTTTATTAGCATTACAAAAAGTATTATGTTTAGCATACTGCAGATTAGTTGCTGTTTGTTCAGCCATCAGCATTTGAAATTGATCTTTCAAGAGTTTTATAGTTAACAATACCTTTTCATCAGTCGGATTCTTAATGAGCAATTGTTCTTTGTCCTTTATCTCTGTCTCCAAGTCCAATCTCGACTTCTGTCGAGTTAGTTTATGTCTTGAATTCATATGTATCAGTACACCCCTCATATAGGCCTTGCATGCATCCCATACTATCTTGATGGGTGTACCTTTATTCAAATTAATATAAAAAAATTCTTTAGCTTGTTCCTTAAGCTCCTTAATATACTTTTCATGTCTGAAAATATTTTCATTCATACGCCAAGATCTCCTTTCTCTCTTGCCTGGGTTCATCTCAATCCAGACTGGACTATGATCTGTTAAAGTTCTAGGAAGAATTTTTGTTTTTGTCACTACATTAAGTAAGTCAGTAGTAGCCAGCATAAAATCAATTCTCGAAAAAGATTTGTGTCTATCTGAGAAGAAAGTAAAGTCCAATTCATTTGGATGATGAATTCTCCAAACATCCTTCAACTCTAGTTCTTCTTTCATAGCAAAAAAAGTCTGTGGTAGCTTATTCCCTTTCTTGGCAGATGTCTTTTTATCCAGTGTTACATCAATCACCCCGTTCCAATCTCCCATAATCAAAAAAGATTTGTAATTCCACTGCAAGATTTTCCCATTCAACATTTTATAAAAACTTTCCTGTTGCTGGTTCGGGGCGTAAATGCCAATTAGAAGCACTTCAACATTCTGTACAGTTATTACAACAGCAATGTATCTCCCCTCATCATCCGCTTCTATAAGTTTAGCTGGTATTCTTTTAGCAATATAAAAAACAAGTCCATTTCTTTTAGCCCTACTAGAAGATATAAATTGTAATCCAATTTTTGAAATTAAAAGTTTCTGGTCCTGGGTTCTTATATGAGTTTCCTGCAAGCAGACAACATCATTATTATATTGTTTTAGATAATGAAATATTTTTCTTCTTTTCTGCGGTGAGTTCAAACCATTCACATTCCAAGATAAAATTTTAAGTATCATTTTGACGATGGCTGAAGCCCTCGAAGCAATTCATGAAGAGTCCCAGCAACCGCTGACGTCTTCGGTCTTGCTCCTCCCACAGCTTCTGAGTATAACTTTTTCCCATTCGCTTCCTTCTCCTCCTGTGGTATCTTACCCTGGTATGTTTCCAATTGTTGCTTCCCTGCCGCTCTGGTTATACGTTGGTTCTTGGGTTCTTGCATCAGTAAATCCAAATCCGGTTCCACCTCTCTTGTAGCTCTAGATTGCTTTGGTTTCACCTCAGGAAAATCTATTAATGAGTCTTCTAAAACACCTCCTGCTGCACCTAGAATTTCCTCCCTTGGGGCTTCTTGACCTTCCTTTGACAGTCCCTCTTGAGAAACCTGCTCAACTGAGATATCTTCAATAGGTATGAGTGTAGAAGAGCGGGGTGAAGGAACTTTTTTCAACACATTGTTATAGAACTGTTCCGCCTTCTCCACCGAATTGATACGATATCTCACATCTTCAAATCTTAAAACAATACCAACAGGGACATCCCACCTAAATGGGATCTGACGCCTCTTCAGCTCATTCACAAGGAAACCAAAGTCTTTCCGGTCTCTTAACATCTTTGGTGGTAACTCCTTAAAAACCCCAATTTGATTGCCACCATGTAGAAGCGTAGACTGAAAAGAGTATTGCAAAATATCATTTCTCAATTTCCTCTCAGTAAAGTAAATTACCACATCTCTTGGCAAATTTCTCTGTTTTGCGATACGTGAGTTAGCTCTGTACAGCTTGTCTATTCTATTATCCACCACCTCTGGTTCAACTTTCAAGATCTTCGCCAACACCTCCACACAGGTTGCCCTCAGGTTTTCACGGTTATTTTCCCTTAGGCCTCTTAATCTTAAAGCAAATTCCATATTTCGAAATTGTAGCATGGTAATCTCCTCTTCAAACCTCTGGCTCTGCACCCCCACCTTGAACATCTGTTCTTTTACTTCCTTTTTGTTTGCCTCAACTTCAAGATTTAAATCCTCCACTTTTTTCTCAATCACCAGTAAAGCATCAGTAAGTACCGTGGCTACTTTAGTTACACTCTGCTGTAATCCTTCAGTTTTTTCCTCCACCAACTCCTTGACTTCCCCCACCACTGTTTTCATTTCTTTTTGATTTTTAGTCAACCTTTCATCCAATTTGCTCATTTGGCCAGAGAGTTCTCCCATATATTTATGTATAAATGCTTTCAAATCTTCTGTATCACTATCCTGTGTCTGTTTTAACTGCTTTGAAGCTGACACAGGCTTTTCCTTTGTCTGGTGTGTGGGGGAATCCCCCCCCGCTCTCTTTGAAGTCATGCCTGAACAGAGCTTAAATCCAGGCAGAAAAGAAAAAAATCTTCCTCCTTTTCCTGATCTCCCCAGGTTTACAAAAGAGGAGCAAGTTCCATTAACTTTTATGAAGAAAAGATGCTTTAAAGAATTATTATTGTAAAAAACTTGTAGAACTTGTAAATAAACAAAGTCCAATTACAGCCAAGCCACACTTTCGCTTTCTTGTTGCACTTTCTCCTTCCGCTTTCACTGACTCTGCTTTAATCAGCCGCCATTTTCACACACTTTAAATTCAAACAGCTTGCTTTCCAAATTTTAAAAAAAACTCATTAAAAACTTTATATTCATCAGCAAAAGTTTCCAGATCTCACCAAACTTGTTGTTTTTCACTTGGGAATTAGCTTCGTTCGTTTCGGTTCCTCCCCAGCTTGTTCTGACTTGCAGAAGTCCCACGCCGCTCGGAGCTTCAGCAGCTTAAGTAGGGAGCCCCAACGAAAGCGCTTACCAGGGCTTAGAGACCACCCTGGCAGCACTTCTGGGGCTCAACCTTTGCTGCCCACTCTCGCTCCCCCTTATTGCAAAAGGGGAGCGTTCCAAGCCGCTTTTGAAGGAAAAAAGCGGCTCTACAGGCGGCGGGGGCGGCGGACGATCAAACGAGCCGCCCAGCGCCGAGGGGATCGAAACCAGAAGTCACAAACTTCTTGACCCACTGTCCTGTCTTATATAGATAGGCTTCTGGGTGTGGTCCAGTGACTCACTGATCCTGTGATTCCAATCAGTGACTCAGGTCTATTTCCTCATACGCCGCAGCTGCAGTAATCTTTTCTCTCGCCTTCTTTGGCGTGCGTCCAGGAATGACGTCTCTCCCTCACTCTCATCTGAGACACCTGTTTCCCCACTACTTGGCTCTCTTTCAGCTGGCACCTGAGACGGTGCCAGAGGGGGGGGGGCTGGGAGATCTGGCTGGCTCCTCTTCCTCCTGCTCAGAGCTTCCTTCCTCCAATGGGATAGGCTCAGAGGACGGGGCCACAACAGAGTGAGGGAAGTGAGGAAGAACTATAGATTTCTGACGGTCCAACTGAATAGAAGAAGTATATTATTTAGATGGCTCCTGCCAGAGGGGATGCTAATTTCATGGCAGGGAAGGAAAATTAAAATCGACAGCTTAAGTGCAGCACAAGATTTTCTAGACCAGCGGGGACTTCCACTGGCGCCGTGGACATTGCTGACGACCTTTTTGAGGTCGCCGGCTCCGAGACTCCGTAAAGCCGCCCCAACAGCGAAAAACAGCTGTCCGGCGGTTTTGCAGACCCCTCTTCGGGAGAAGAAGGGGGACAGAGCAGTTTCCGACCGGTAGAGCCGCCAAAAAAGCCCCTGGGATTAATTCCAGGGGCTGGAAAGGTGGGCTGCCCAGGGAAACGAACTCTGGACTTGGAGCGCTGCTGCAAATGCAGCATTAGATGTCGCGACCAGCTCTGCAAGCAACTTGCCAGCTTTAATGATTACAACAGCAGATGGAGTGAAAACAGGAGTACTTGCAACAAAATTACAAAGCTTAGCTCCTGACTACTTTGCTGTAAATGAAGTCAATTGAAAGAGGAAGTGTTCAATTAAGAGTATCCTGGCTGTGCCGAGAAGGGGAAGTGAGTACTGAAAAGAGATCTTTTTTGCTTTTAAAGTTAAAGTAAGCTGCTAGAAAGAAACAACTTGGGGAGGAAGATTATTTTTACATTGAAAGCAGCAGTTTAAAACTGTTTGGAGTTGATTTTGGTGACTTTTGAGACTTTATACTTGCAAAGTGGGGTGAAGAGGAGAAAAGTTTTTTGAAATTAAAATGGCTTCTAAACAGACCAAACCAGCAGCATCTAAAACAGGAGGAGCTTCTCCTATAGTTCCCACTGTGACACAAAAGGCTCAACTTCTGGTTGAGATACAAAATAAGGAGGAATTCATGAATGAACTTAATGACTTTATAAAACAAGTTATGAGTACCCAAACAGCGATGATAGAGGGAAAAATAGAAGAGAAATTGGGGAAATTTGAGGATGAAATAATAGAAATTAGGGATGTTGTTGCAAAGAAGCATGATGATATAAGAGAGGATATTCTGCTGGCTGTTTCAGGCTTGTCTAACCATCTTGTTCAGCTTGATGAAAGAGTGGAAGAAATTAATGAGGCTACTCTAGATCTGGAGGCTAAAATGGGTGAATTTATGACTAAATCTGAAAGGCTGGAAAATGAAGTGCTCATGATACAGTATAGATCTATGGAATTTGCCTTGAGAGTGAGAGGATTGAAAGAGAATGGCCGGGAGAACTTAAGAGACAAATGTGCTGAAGTTATTGCATCAGTGGCTGGGCTGAAGAAGGATGAAATAATTAGCCAGATGGATAAAGTCTACAGAGTTAATTCATGGATTGCAAAAAATAAAAATCTGTCAAGACATGTGGTGATTTATTTTATTGACAGAAGAATTAGAAATGATGTGCTGCAAGCTTCCTACAACAACAAGGTACAGGTGTCTGGACAGGACATCAAGGTACTGAAAGAGATTCCCCCCAAAATGTTGAGAGACAGAAAAGACTTTGGTTTTTTAGTGGATGAGTTGAGAAGACAACAAATAATGTACAGGTGGGATGTACCAACAGGCATAATAGTGAATTATGCTGGAGAAAGATATCGTTTGAACAATGTTGGAAAAGCAAGAGAATTTTACTACAACGTATTGAAAGTTGGACACCCACCTGAGGGGAATAAAAAAGGAACTGAAAAAGGAAAACAGCAGACGCAAACATATGCAGAGGCAGTGGCTGGAGAACCTAAGAAGCAAGATGACCAGACTCAATTGGACCTAGCCTCTCTCCCTTTTCCCTTAAGTCAACTGGAAGGAATGGCACTTGATACATCAAAGCTGGAGGAACCGAGAGAACAACGAGAACAACGTGTGACAAGGTCAACTTTTAAACAACAACAACAACACCTGATTCCAAAAACAGAAGCAGTGGGAGGAGCAAGACCGAAGATAAAGGTGAAGGAGGATCTTCAACAAATGCTCTTTAAGCTTCAAGGAGGCAAAAATGCCGGTTAAATTTCTATCTTGGAATGTCAATGGTTTAAATTCACCACAAAAGAGAAAGAAAATATATCATTATTTGAAGCAATTTAAAAATGACATTATTTGTTTACAAGAGACACATATTAGATCGACTGATCAGAAATATCTAATTAATTCAAAATTAGGGACCCATTTTGTGGCATCATCCCCAGAGAAAAGGAATGGAATAGTTGTTTATATAAAAAAGGACTTAACAGCAAATTTAATAGAGGCAGATGATCAAGGAAGATACATAGCAATTGAATTACAGACTCAAAATGGAATAATGCTTTTGATTGAGATCTATGCACCGAATCAGCAACAAGAAAATTTTTACAAACTTTTACACTCTAAAGTAACGCAATGGAATTATAAATCAATTATTTTAATGGGAAATTGGAATGGAGTAATCGATATTTTTAAAGACAAGAAGACTATATCTAAAGTTTCCTCACGTGCAAAATTACCTAAACCTTTTTTTGAAATCATGGATGATCTAGAATTGAGAGATGTCTGGAGGGAATGGAACCCCGATGAAAAAGATTTTACTTTTTTTTCCAATAGACATCAATCTTTTTCTAGGATTGATTTCATATTGTTAACAAATGATTTCCTTTCTAGGGTGAAGAAAGTCAAGATATTTCCAAGGACTTTAGCTGATCATAGTCTGGTTTGGTTGGAGTTGGGACAGGAGAAGGGTGAAAGGAGGTCTTGGAGGTTAAATGAAAATTTATTTAGATATGAAGAAAATGTGAATGAACTTAAAAAACAAATGAAGGAGTTTTTTGTTAATAATATGTATAAGGGTGCTTCTATGGAAATGGTTTGGGATGCAAGTAAGGCTTATATGAGAGGAGTGTTGATATATATTAATAATAGATATAGACAAAAACAGATCAAGAGACGAAAAGATATTGAAGAGGAAATAAAGAAGAAGGAACAACTATTAATTGGTAATCCAGGAGACAAAAAAGTAAAAGAGGCAATAAATATATTAAGAGAGCAATTTAATATGCTAATGGCTGACCAAGTTGCAACTACTTTGCAATATGCCAAACATAACACATTTTGTAATGCTAATAAGACAGGTAGATGGTTAGCTTATGTACTAAGGAAAAAGCAAAAATCATGAATCATTAGTAAGATGGAATATAAAGGTAAAGAAGTTTATCAACAAAATCTGATTAAGAAAGTTTTTCTAGAATACTATACGAAATTATATGCAGGAGACTTGATACAAGGTAAAGATATTGATAGATATCTTAAAGAGGTTGATATTCCTGAGTTAACTTTGGAGCAAAGGGAAGGATTGAATCAACCAATAACTTCAGAGGAGATTTTGGTAGCAATCAAACAGTTAAAAGTAGGTAAAGCACCAGGAACGGATGGATTGACGGCTACTTATTACAAGAATTTGCAGTTGGAAATGGTAGAACCAATTAGGATTTTATTTAACAAGATTCAATCAGGGGGACTGACCCCACCTTCATGGAGGACAGCTTTTATATCACTGATCCCCAAAGAAGATCAGAACTGTGTTAAACCTGAAAACTTTAGACCAATTTCACTTTTGAATACTGATTATAAGATTTTTGCTAAAGTATTAGCGAATAGACTAATGTCAATTATGCAACAAATAATTCATAATGATCAATCAGGGTTTATAAAAGGGAGATATGTGAAATATAACTTGAGACAAATAATAAACCTGGTAGAATATCTGGAGAAAAACAATCAGATTTCTGCTCCTTTTTTCTTTTTGGATGCTGAGAAAGCTTTTGATCGATTGAATTGGCAATTTTTGTTTAAAGTAATAGACAAAATGCAATTTGGAGAGCAATTCATGAGTTCAATTAAAGCAATATATAGAGAGCAATCTGCACAAATAATTATTAATGGAAGTTTAACGGATCGTTTTAAAATAGAGAAGGGAACACGGCAGGGTTGCCCATTATCTCCACTGCTGTTTGTTTTATCTTTGGAAATCTTGTTGAAAAAGATACGTGAATCTGAGGAACTTAAATGAATAGTGATCCGACAGCAAGATTATAGATTAAGAGCGTTTGCGGATGATTTAGTTGTTACATTAACTCAACCTATAGCTACAGTCACATATATGTTGGAAATGATAGAACAATATGGTAAAGTCTCTGGATTTAAAATAAATCAACATAAAACTAAGATAATGACTAAAAATATGTCTCTTGATCAAAGAGAAGAACTAGAAAAAATAACGGGATTTGAAATACTTAAAAAGGTCGAATACTTGGGTGTGATGGTTGCTGGATCAAATACGAAGTTATTTAAAAATAATTATGAGGTTTTATGGCAAAAAGTGCAGAAAGAAATGGAAAACTGGAAAAAATTACAATTATCTTTGTTAGGAAGAATAGCGGCAATAAAAATGAATGTATTACCTAAATTTTTATTTTTGTTTCAAATGATACCGGTGTTGAAGAAAGATGATCATCTGAGGGAATGGCAGAAAGGAGTTAATACTTTTATTTGGTCAGGTAAAAAACCTAGAGTTAAATTAAAAATTATACAGGATGTTCGGGAGAGAGGTGGTTTGAAAATGCCAAATTTAAGATTATACTATGAAGCATCTGTGTTAGTTCAGATTAGTGACTGGTTTAATTTAACTGAGGAAAGAATTTTAAATGTAGAAGGATATGATTTATTGTATGGATGGCATGCTTATCTATTGTATGAAAAGTAAGTAGATAAAGCTTTTAGAAATCATATGCTTAGAAATGCTCTGCTGAGAGTCTGGAAAAAATACCAATATAAACTAGATTACAAGATACCTATCTGGGCAAACCCTAGACATGCAATAGAAAATATAAGTATAGAACAAAAGATGGAGGTGATTACATATAAAGAACTTTTAGTTAATGAAGGGGGTAAACTACAACTTAAGTCGTTAGAGGTCTTGAAGGAAGAAGGGGTAATTTATACTTGGTTTCAATATGGTCAACTTCAAGCAAGGTGGAGGGAGGATCAAAAAATTGGTCTTATGGAAAACAAAGAAAATCTGGTAAAGCAAATTAGAGACCAGGGTATTATGCATATTAAAAGATTATATAATGTATTATTAGAGATAGATTCTGAAACAGAGTTGGTTAAAGATTGTATGATTAAATGGGCTAGAAATTTCCAAGAACCAATAATGATGGAAACATGGGAAAAGATTTGGGTTAGAAATGTTAAATTTACTCAAGCACAAAACTTAAGAGAAAATTTTTATAAGATGTTTTATAGATGGCATCTAGACCCAAAAAAGTTGTCATGTATGTATTCTAATGTACAAGCTAAATGTTGGCGGTGTGATTGTGAAGATGCAACGTATTTTCATATTTGGTGGACTTGTAAGAAGATCAAAGCATTTTGGATAAAGATTTGGTGGGTAATGCAAAATATTTTGAAAAAGAGGTTGAAATTTACACCACAATTGTTTTTATTGGGTATTATAAATGACTGTACAGTATTGGAGATGAAATTGATTTTAAATTTAATAACAGCAGCCAGACTGTTGGTTGCGCAATATTGGAAGAAAGACTCTTTGCCCACTATAGAAGAATGGATTATAAAAGTAATGAACTTAGCTGAGATGGCTAAAATCTCGGCATATTTGAAAGACCATACGCTAGGAAAATTCATTCGGGAGTGGAGCAAATGGATTGATTACATTCTGAATAAATATCATATAAGAAGACAAATTGCGTATGAATGAAGAAGAATTATAGAAATGTATCTTTTATTAAATTGGAGTTAAGATTTTAGACGGTGTTTGTAAACTAGAAATTTGATAGATTAATGTTGATGATTACTGTATTTTTTTCTTTATTTTAAAAACCCTGTATTTTACTCTGGGAAGTTGGGGAGGAGGGGAAGGGGGGGTTGAGGGGGGATGGGTGGGGGGTCTTTTTTATATGTTTGTACTTTTATAAAACTTTTCAATAAAAGGAAAGAGAAAGCAAAACACCATGCAGTATGGGAAAAGTGGTACAAATGGTTAAACAACAGGACAAAATCATGACTTCAGGATGTGTTTATTTCTTGCAATTAAGATTTGGAAGTATGCCTGATTTATTCTCTGTAAATATATATAAATACTGAACATCTGTTTTTAGTAGAGACTTAATGTTTTCTAACAATAAAAACCAATAAAGTGTTTGAAAAAAAAAGAAGGAAGGATGGAAGGCTGGAAGGATGGATTGATGGATGGATGGATGAATGGATGTTTCGATGGATTGAAGGATGGGTGGATAGATAGATAGAAAGATAGATAGATACTGGATGGATGGATGGATGGATGAATAGATAGATAGATGAAAGATAGACAGACAGACAGATAGATAGATAGAGAAGAAGATTTATGGATAGATAGATACAGGATGGATGAATGAATAGATAGATAGATAGATATGATATAGATAGATA
>CM075966.1:27419719-27434719 GCA_038048745.1 Coluber constrictor foxii | reverse complement strand
TGGATGGATGGATGGGTGGATGGATGGATAGATTGGCAGATGGATAGATAGATAGATAGATAGGTAGATAGATAGATATGATAGAGATAGATCGAGAGATAGAGAGATAGATGGATGGATAGATAGGATGGATGGATGGATGGATTTTTGGATGGATGGATGGATAGAGAGAGAGAATATGGATGGATGAATGGATAGATGGATGTATAGATAGATAGGTAGATATAATGGATGGATGGATGGATAGTTGGTAGATAGATAGATATATGGATCGATATGTGGATAGATAGATAGATATGATGGATGGATGGGTGGGTGGGTGGATGCATGGATGGATGGAGAGAGAGAGAGAGAGAGTGTGTCAGTTAAGCAGATGGACAAAAAGAGAGATGATACAGATTTATGAAAACGGATGGGTGGATGGATGGATGGAGAGATAGATAGATATGATAGAGATAGATAGATAGATAGATAGATAGATAGATAGATAGATAGATAGATAGATAGATAGATATGATGGATGGATGGATGGATGGATGGATAGATAGATAGATAGATAGATAGATAGATAGATAGATAGATAGATAGATAGATAGATAGATAGATGGATGAATAGATTGATATGATGGATGGATGCATGGATCGATGCATGGATGAATGGATAGATAGATAGATAGATAGATAGATAGATAGATAGATAGATAGATAGATAGATATGATAGAGATAGATAGATAGATAGATAGATAGATAGATAGATAGATAGATAGATAGATAGATAGATAGAATGGATGGATGGAGAGAGAGATTACGGATGGATGAATGGATATATGGATGGATGGATAGATAGGTAGATATGATTGAAGGATGGGTGGATGGATGGATATATGGATAGATAGATAGGTAGATATTATGGATGGATGGGTGGATGGATGGATAGATTGGCAGATGGATAGATAGATAGATAGATAGATAGATAGATAGATAGATAGATAGATAGATAGATATGATAGAGATAGATAGATATATGGATAGATATGTGGATAGATAGATAGATATGTTGGATGGATGTGTGGGTGGGTGGGTGGATGCATGGATGGAGAGAGCGAGAGAGAGAGAGAGAGAGAGAGAGAGAGAGAGAGAGTCAGTTAAGCAGATGGACAAAAAGAGAGATGATACAGATTTATGCAAACGGATGGATGGAGAGATAGATAGATGTGATAGAGATAGATAGATAGATAGATAAATAGATAGATAGATAGATAGATAGATAGATAGATAGATAGATAATAGATAGATAGATAGATAGATAGATAGAATGGATGGATGGATGGATGGAGAGAGAGATTATGGATGGATGAATGGATAGATGGATGGATGGATAGATAGGTAGATATGATGGAAGGATGGGTGGATGGATGGATATATGGATAGATAGATAGGTAGATATCATGGATGGATGGGTGGATGGATGGATAGATTGGGAGATGGATGGATGGATGGATGGATGGATGGATAGATAGATAGATAGATAGATAGATAGATAGATAGATAGATAGATAGATAGATAGATAGATAGATAGGTAGAATGGAAGAGGAAGCTAAGGAGAAGAAAACAAGACCAGTAAGAGCCGTAAGAAACAAATAGAATCTAAGAACCGGAAGGGGAAGTGGAGGAAAGAAAAAAAAAACACTAACAAACAGTCAAAAAAACAGGAATGAATGATTTGAGATTAATATCAGTAAATGTCAATGGACTGAACGACAAGAAAAAAAGGAAATTAACACTTACAAAATTAGATATAAAACAAAATTTAGATATAATTTGTTTACAAGAAGTTCATGTAAAATGACAAAATTTTCGGCTTGAAAATTCTCCCTTCGAGTCGGAAGGGAAGACAGAGCCGGTGGGGTCAGGTAGAGCCCCCAGAATTGCTGCCAGGGTCTTTCCTTTGCCCTGGAGAGCGTTCTGAGTGAGGGCTCCCTTTCCAACCCACTGAAGCTCCGCGCGGCGAGGGACCGCTGCCTAGCGGCAGAGTGAGACGACGAGAGCAACTCCACCTTCTATATTGGGACTTTGCTGCAACTAAAGAATTTGGTGAGATCTGGACTTTTTCTAAGAGTTATAAGTATTTTCAAAGAATTTTCAAAGAGTTTTCAGCTTAAGCCTCTGAGTGAAAGTGCGTGGAAAAATGGCGTCTGGTTAAAACTGAGGAAGCGAAAGTGAAAAGCGAAAGTGACAATCTGAGTGATTAACAGCCTGCCTGGCAGTAACTGAAAGAAATATACTGGCAAGCTTTTAAATTAGAAATATATTTTATCTGATCCCTTTTCTGCAAAACTGGGGAGAAAAACTGGAGTAACAGGAAAAGGAGGAAGATTTTCTTTTTTCCAGAGATTAAGACTCTGCTCAGGCATGGCTTCAAAGAAAACAGGGGGGGATTCTCCCACACACCAGACAAAGGAAAAGCCAGTTAAGTTACAAGCACAGGCTCAGAGTCAAACTCAAGAAAGTGGGAATGAGGATTTGAAAGCTTTTATAACCAATTCAATACGAGGTCTTGCTGATAAAATGAATAAAATGGAGGAAAAGATGGAGAAAAACCAAACGGAAATGAAGGAGTGGGTCAAGGAAAAAAGTGACAAGTTAAACCAGAATGTAACTAAAGTAGTAACTGCTTTTACAGATGTGTTGTTGGCGGTGGAGAAAAAAGTGGATGATTTAAATTTAGAAGTGGAATCTAATAAGAAGGATGCAGAAGAGAAATTTTTTAAAGTTGATGTGAAAAATCAGAGATTAGAAGATGAAATTACAATGATGCAGTTTCGGTCTATGGAGTTCGCTTTAAGATTGAGAGGAGTAAGGGAGAATAACAGAAAGGATTTGAGGGCAGTTTGTGTGGATGTATTGGCCAAGATTTTAAAAATTGATCCTGAGCTAATTGGTAACAGAATCGACAAGATTTACAGGGTTAACTCTCGTGTGGCAAGACAAAGGAATTTGCCTAGAGATGTTGTGATTTATTTTACTGATAGAAGGCTGAGAAACAAAATTTTGCAAAACTCTTTCCACACTACTGTTCAACTTGAGGGTAACCAAATTGGTGTTTTTAAAGAGTTACCACCTAAAATGTTAAGAGATCGGAGAGATTATGGTTTTTTGGTAAATGAACTGAAAAAGCGTCAGATTCCATTTAGATGGGATGCTCCAGCTGGAATTATTTTGAGATATGAGGATGTAAAATACCGTCTAAACTCGCTGGAAAAAGCAGAACATTTCTACCAGAACATTCTTAAAAGATCTCCAACACCACCATGTTCATCCACATTGTTATCTGCAGAAGGAATTTCTAAAGACAAGGATTTTGAAGAAGGGATTCAAGAATTGCACAGGCAACAAGAACAACAGGCAATTCGAGAAACAGCAAGGGAAGTACTTTTAGGAGCAGTAGGTGGTTTCTCAGAGGATTTCTTTGCAGATCTCCCAGAGCCTAGAATAAAGCACCCCAGAGCTACAAGAGAGGTGGATCTGGACCTTGAACTGTTGGCGCAAGAACCAAAAGATCAACGTATAAGAAGCGTATAAGAAGCAGAGAAGCAAAGATTAGAGAAGCAAAAACAGCAGAGGTCCATGGTATCACAAGAAGAGAAGGGGGCAAATGGAAAATACAGAAATCAGAAGCAGTGGGAGGAGCGAGACCTTAGACCTCTGTTGTTGAACAGGGTCTTAGGCAATTGCTCGATACGCTTCAAGAATCCTCAAATGACACTTAGACTTTTATCATGGAACGTGAATGGTTTGAAGTCTCCACAGAAAAGAAGGAAAATATTTTATTACTTGAAGCAGTATAAAAATGATGTTGTTTGTTTGCAAGAAACTCATATTAGAACCCAGGACCAAAAATACTTCATAAATCAAAAATTTGGAACACATTTTATGTCTTCTAGTTCTGTGAAAAGGAATGGAATAGTTTTGTATATTTCTAAAAGAATACCAGCTAAACTTGTAGAATCGGATGATGAAGGAAGATATATTGCAGTTGAAATAAATATACAGAATGTTCCGTTGCTTCTGATTGGAATTTATGCCCCAAACCAACAGCAGGAAATTTTTTACAAATTATTACATGCTAAAATATTGCAATGGAATTATAAGTCTTTCTTGATTATGGGAGATTGGAATGGTGTGATTGATACAAACCTTGACAAGAAGACATTGGCTAAGAGGGGGAATAAATTACCACAGACGTTTTTTGTATTGAAAGAAGAATTAGAACTGAAGGATGTATGGAGAATTCACCATCCGAAGGAACTGGATTTTACATTTTTTTCTGATAGACATAAATCTTTTTCTAGGATTGACTTTATGCTGGTTACTTCTGATCTACTTACTAAAATGGCTAAGACTAAGATTTTTCCTAGAACTTTAACGGATCACAGTCCGGTATGGATGGAAATGGACTTTGGTAAGAAGGAGAGAAGATCTTGGAGAATGAATGAGACTTTATTTAGATATGAGAAGAATATAGTTGACCTTAAAAAACATGTTAAGGAATTTTTTCAATTGAACTCGAATAAGGGTACACCTATTGAAGTTGTTTGGGACGCAAGTAAGGCCTATATGAGAGGTGTACTGATCTATATGAATTCTAAGTATAGGTCAACACGACAAAAGATAAGAACAGAATTGGAGTCAGAAATAAAGGAAAAAGAACAATTGCATATAAAGAACCCGACTGATGAGAAACTACAGGAAACTATAAAACTTTTGAAAGATCAATTTCAAATGTTGATGGCTGATCAGACGGCAATTAATTTGCAATTTGCCAAGCATAATACTTTTTGTAATGCTAACAAACCCGGTAGATGGTTGGCCTATACTTTGAGAAAGCAACGAAGTTCTCGTATAATTGATACTATTGAATATAAAGGTAAACAAGTTTTTCAACAGAGTTTAATACATCAAGCTTTTCTAGATTATTATTCTAATTTATATCATACAGATAATATTAAAAAGGACTTTATTGATGAATATCTTGATAAGAGGAGAGTTACAAAAATTTCAAGTGAACAAAAGGATAGAATGAATCAAGCTATAACGCACGAAGAGATTCTATTCGCAATAAAACAACTGAAAATAGCTAAAGCTCCTGGGACGGATGGTTTGACAGCAGTATATTATAAAATTTTACAATCAGAATTGGTTGAACATCTTAAGGACTTATTCTGTAGTATACAGCAGGGGGGTAAAATACCCCCCTCATGGAAGACGGCCTTTATTTCACTGATACCAAAGGAAGATGGCTCTTCAAAACCAGAAAATTTTAGACCAATATCTCTCCTGAATACGGATTATAAAATTTTTGCAAAAGTATTAGCCAACAGACTGATGCCAGTTATCCAAGAGGTGATTCACAATGATCAAGCAGGTTTTATAGAGGGCAGACATATGAAGGACAATGTGAGGCAACTTATAGATTTACTGGAATATCTTGACAAAAATAAACAGATCTCTGCAGCGCTGGTGTTTTTGGATGCGGAAAAGGCCTTTGATCGAGTCAATTGGGATTTTCTAATAAAGACTTTGTTTAAAATGGACTTTGGGGATCAGTTTATACAAGCGATTTCAGCAATCTACCAAGAACAGACAGCACAAATTGTTATCAATGGGAGTTTAACCACCAATTTTCATATACAGAAAGGAACTAGACAAGGTTGTCCGCTATCCCCACTGTTGTTTATCTTAACTTTAGAAGTTTTGCTGAACTCTCTACGGGACTCGAACAATTTGAATGGAATAGTTATAAGGCAAAAGGATTACAGAACAAAAGCATTCACACATGATCTGGTTGTTACCCTAACACGACCTTTGGAATCAATCATCCAGATGAAAAGCAATATAGAGGAATACGGTTTGGTCTCAGGTTTTAGACTAAACCAGAAAAAGACTAAGATGATAGTTAAAAATATGTTGGAACCACAAAAGAGTGAACTTGAAAGGTTGGCAGGCTTTGAAATAGTTACAAAGGTGAAATATCTAGGGGTTCAGGTTGCAGCTTCTAATATAAAACTTTTTCAAAATAATTACGAGGTTTTGTGGCACAAGTTTCAAAAGGACCTTGAAACTTGGAAGAAACTGCAACTATCTTTACTTGGCAGAATAGCAGCAGTTAAGATGAACGTTCTACCCAGATTTCTGTTTTTGTTTCAAATGATTCCGGTGCTTAAAAGTGATAAGATATTGGCTGAATGGCAATCAGGTTTAAATAAATTTATTTGGAATGAGAAAAAACCAAGAGTTAAATTCAAAATAATGCAAGATGTTCGTGAAAGAGGTGGCCTTAAAGTTCCAAACTTACGTTTATACTATGAAGCTGCTGTGTTGACACAAGTGGGTGATTGGTTTGGAACAACAAAAACCGAAATCTTGAATATAGAAGGCCATGACTTGGATTTTGGTTGGCATGCATATTTATTTTACGAAGACAAACTGGATAATGTATTTAAAAGTCATATACTGAGACAGGCCTTGATAAGAGTTTGGAAGAAGCACCAGTTTAAATTGGATTACAAAATACCTTTGTGGTTGGATCTTGGGCAGATTATGCGGAATATAAAGTCACTCGGGGGGATTTTATACAAAGAGATGCTTTTTAATGATGGGGGCAGATGGAGTTTGAAACCTTTGAAAACTCTGTTGGAAGAAGGGAGGAACTTAACTTGGTTGCAGTATTCTCAACTTCAATCGAGATGGAGAGAAGATCAGAAAACTGGATTAATGTTACATGAAGAAGATTTGGTGATTCAGATAAAACGGAAAGGGCCGATGCATATTAAGAGGGTGTACAATTTATTGTTAGAAAGAGTCTCAGAGAGCGAATTAGTTAAAGATTGTATGATAAAGTGGGCACAAAACTTTGCAGAACCAGTAATGTTGGAAACATGGGAAAAGATCTGGGTCCAGAATGTTAAATTTACACAAGCACAGAATTTGAGGGAAAATTTTTATAAGATGTTTTATAGATGGCATTTAGATCCCAAGAAATTATCATGTATGTATCCAAATGTTCAACCTAAATGTTGGAGGTGTGATTGTTTGGATGCTACATACTTTCATATTTGGTGGACTTGTAGAAAAGTGAAAGCATTTTGGATTAAACTTTGGTGGGTTATGCAGAATGTCTTGAAAAAGAAGCTTCAATTTTCTCCGCAGCTTTTTTTGTTGGGGATAGTTAAGGACTGTTCACCGAGTGAAACGAGGTTGATTTTATATATGATTACTGCAGCTAGACTACTGATTGGTCAATACTGGAAAAAAGATAGTGTACCTACTATAGAGGAATGGACATTAAAGATGGCTAATTTTGCGGAAATGGCAAAGATTTCTGCATACTTAAAAGATAGGACCCATGAAGCCTTTGTTAGGGAGTGGAAGAAATGGATAGATTATGTGCAGAACAAATATCAAATTAAGAAGTTTCAATTAGTATTGGATTTATAACTATTCTTATTATAGTTATTTTATTAAATATCTGAAATTATATTGTTATTTAGAAAACTTATTATGTTATATATATTTCTTATATATCATTATTGTTTATACATATTTTATACTTTTGTGTAGAAAAGTCTTAAGAATATTAGTCAAGTTTTTCTTATATATGGATTATAAATAATTTTATTATCTTATTGAACATTGGAAATTATATTGCTATTTAGAAAACTTATAATGTTATATATACTTACTATATTGTTAATTATTGTTATATATTGTTAATTGTTAATTGTGTTACGGAGACCTGGTTGGGCCACGAGGGGGGGGGGTGCCCCTCGTTGAAATGTGCCCGCCGGGTTTCCAAGCATTTCATCAGCCGAGGTCACAGGGGAGGGGCGGGGGGGTTGCGGTTATTATTAGAGAAGGTCTGAAACCGAGGGAGGCCACTGTTCCTCAGACGGCCGGTTGTGAATCCCTCCTTGTGAAATGGGGTCATGGGGTTCAGATGGGTTTGCTGATCACGTACCTGGCTCCCTGCCACGTGG
Source organism: Coluber constrictor foxii (assembly GCA_038048745.1). Lineage (NCBI taxonomy): Eukaryota > Metazoa > Chordata > Lepidosauria > Squamata > Colubridae > Coluber > Coluber constrictor. The sequence continues at coordinate 27,426,681 of CM075966.1, read as the reverse complement.
CAGCAGCCCTGCCCGAGCTTCTCGGCATCATCGCCGCGGTGGCGGTTGATACTCCCAGGCTTATGGTCATGGGGGATTTCAACCTGCCATCCGTGGGGGAGATGTCTGAGGTGGCTCAGGAGTTCATGGCTTCCATGACGGCTATGGACCTGACCCAGTTAATTCATGGCCCTACCCACACGGGGGGAAACACACTGGACCTGGTTTTTGTCTCTGGACAGTGGTTGAGAGATCTTGATATAGGGGACATAGTCATCGAACCCCTGTCATGGTCAGATCACTCTCTCCTTCGTTTTGACTTTCGAACCGCAATACCCCGCCGCAGGGAGGTGGAGCCGGTAAGATGGTTCCGCCCCAGGCGCCTGATGGAACCTGATAGGTTCCAGATGGAGCTTGGGCCATTCCCTGATGCTCTGGCACACGCCTCGGCCGGAGACCTGGTGGCCGCCTGGGATAGGGCGGCCGCCAGAGCTCTGGATCGGGTCGTGCCTTTGCGGCCTCTGACCCGGCGTCGATCTCACTTGGCTCCTTGGTTCACTGAGGAGCTGAGGGAGTTGAAGCGCCAGAAAAGACGCCTAGAGAGTAGTTGGAGGGCCAGTCTTGCTGAATCTGACCGGACACTGGTGAGATCCCATATTAGGACTTACCTAGTGGCGATAAAAGCAGCAAAATGTAGCTATTTTGCTGCTCTTATTGCGTCATCAGATAATCGCCTGGCTGCCCTGTTTAGGGTGACCCGCTCCCTGCTCCACCAGGAAGCGCGGGAGGACCCCTTGGAGGGTAGAGCCGAGGATTTTGTTCAATATCTGCATGACAAAATCACTCAGATTCGGGAAGATTTGGACTCCGACTGGGTGGTCTCGGGGGAAGGGACCAGGGCAGGTCTTGAGAATTTTATCTGGACTGAGTTTGATCCTGTGACCCCTGAGGATGTGGACAGGATACTGGGTGGACTGAACGCGACCACGTGTTTATTGGACCCGTGTCCTTCCTGGTTAGTGCTGGCTTCCCGGGAAGTGACACGAGGCTGGCTCCAGGGGATTATAAAGGCTTCATTGGGGGAGGGTGTCTTTCCTGCCACCTTGAAAGAGGCGGTAGTGAGGCCTCTCCTCAAGAAGCCTTCCCTGGACCCGGCAATGTTGGTAAATTATCGTCCGGTCTCCAACCTTCACTTTGTGGTGAAGGTTGTTGAGAGCGTGGTTGCGAAACAGTTTCCCCAGCACCTGGATGAAGCGACGTATCTAGATCCGTTCCAGTCGGGTTTCAGGCCCGGGTACAGCACGGAAACGGCATTGGTCACGTTGGTTGATGATCTCTGGAGGGCTCGGGACAGGGGGTGCTCCTCTGTCCTGGTCCTGTTAGACCTCTCAGCGGCTTTTGATACCATCGACCATGGTATCATGCTGCACCGGTTGGTAGAGATGGGGGTGGGAGGCACTGTGTTGCGGTGGTTCTCCTCCTATCTCTCCGACCGGTCGCAGTCTGTGTTGGCAGGGGGGCATATGTGGGGTGCCACAAGGATCGGTCCTCTCGCCCCTCCTGTTCAACATTTATGTGAAGCCGCTGGGTGAGATCATCCGTGGTTTTGGGGTGAAGTACCATCAGTACGCTGATGACACTCAGCTGTACATCTCCACCCCAACGATGCCCTTGAAGTGATGTCCCAGTGCCTGGAGGCCGTGTGGATCTGGATGGGGAGGAACAGGCTCAGGCTCAACCCATCCAAGACCGAGTGGCTGTGGTTTCCAACGTCCCGATATAGTCAGTTGGCGCCATCACTGACTATTGGGGGCGAATCACTGGCCCCCACGGAGAGGGTTCGTAACTTGGGCGTCCTCCTGGATTCACGGCTGTCCTTGGAAGGGCATCTGACGGCCGTGGCCGGGAGGATTTTCTATCAGGTTCGCCTGATCCGCCAGTTACGTCCCTTTCTGGATCGGGACTCCTTGCTCACGGTCACTCACGCCCTTGTCACTTCCCGTCTAGACTACTGTAATGCTCTCTACATGGGGCTCCCCTTGAGGAGCACCCGGAGGCTCCAACTGGCGCAGAGTGCGGCCGCGTGGGTGGTGATGGGAGCGACATGGTGTTCCCATGTGACACCTCTCCTGTGCGAGCTGCACTGGCTCCCGGTGGTCTTCCAGGTGCGCTTCAAGGTCCTGGTTACTACCTTTAAAGCGCTCCATGGCTTAGGACCTGGGTACTTGCAGGACCGCCTACTACCACCAATAGCCTCCCACCAGCCAGTACGCTCTCATAGAGAGGGTCTCCTCCGGGTGCCGTCAGCCGAACAATGTCGGCTGGCAGCCCCCAGGGGGAGAGCTTTCTCTCTGGGGGCACCTACTATCTGGAATGAGCTCCCCCCAGAGATACGGAGGATCCCGGATCTGCCCACCTTCTGCCGTGCTCTTAAGACTTTTCTATTTCGCCAGGCGGGCCTGGCCTAACCACTCCCCGTTTTTAGTGTCAAATTTTAAAAAATGTTTAAATTATATTGGGGTGTTTTAATTCTGTCCGGGCCAAATTCATTTAATCTGTTTTTAGTTGGTTTTTAAATTTTGTACGTATGTATTTTTATTGTTGGCTGTACACCGCCCTGAGTCCTTCGGGAGTAGGGCGGTATATAAATCCAATAAATCCTAAATCCTAAAATCCTAATTAGAAAAATTATGATGTTAAAAATAAGTTTACATATATTTGTTATACTGCTGTCTAGAGAAATTTTAAGAATATTTGTTAAGTTTTTATAAATGATTTATGGTTAGTTCATATTTGATTTAGGGGTAGAATATAATGTTAGAAGTATCTGATAAGTGACTATATATGATTTATGTTTAGTATATATTTTAGATTAATTTTACTTTATTCAATGTTAAAATTTATGATATCTTATCTGGATCTCACCTATATTTTTTTTGTTTAATATTCATTGATATATAAGATTGATGTTTTGTTAGTAAAGGAAGCCTGGGGCGGGGGGTGGGGAGGGAGGGAAGGGGAGGGGGTGTTCATTGGGAGGGGGGATTGGTGGGGGGAAATGGGGATAAAAATTGTAAAACTTTTTCAATTAAAAAAAAAGAAGTTCATGTAAAAAAGGATGAGGGTAATTGTTTAGAGTATAAAAAATTTGGGAAAACATTTACCTCGTTAGCAGAGAAAAAAAGGGGGGGATAGTAATCTATGTTAAAAAAGGGATTGAATCAGATTTAAAATATAAGGATACAAAGGGAAGAACCCTTATGATTGAAATAATGAGAGGTAATTCTAAAGTATTATTAGTGGGCATTTATGTTCCGAACAAAAAACAGGGAGAATATTTTAAAAAACTCCACGAGCAATTGGGAAAAATGGAATACGATGAAATTTGCTTAATAGATGATTTTAATGGAATTGTGGACCCAGACAAAGATTATAAAAGTAATAAAATAAATAAAAATAAAAGAGCAAAGTTACCAAGAGCTTTTTTTGACTTAGTTGAAGAATTGAATCTAATTGATATATGGCGAATCCTACACCCAAATGATAGACAGTACACATTTTACTCCAACCCACAAAAGTCTTGGTCGAGAATAGACATGGCTTGGGTCACCACGAAGCTTGGAGCAGAAATAGCATCAGTAGAGATCAGTCCAAATATTTGGGCGGATCACAACCCCCTGGAGATAAAATGGAAAAATACAACAAGAAGGAAACATCAGAGATGGAGATTTAATGCGAATTTATTGAACAACAAGGAGTGTATTGACAAATTGAAAGAAGAAGTAAGGTTCTTCTTTAAGGAAAATGGGAATCAAGGAACATCTCCTGAAATTGTATGAGATGCGATGAAAGCTTATTTAAGAGGGGTTGTGATATCATATAGCGCATACAAAAATAAAGAAAAAAGAAAATCCTTGGAAGAGCTTTTAAAACATCTAGGAGAAGCAGAAAAAAAGCTCCAACAAAATCCCGGAGATAAAGCTACAAAAGAAAATTGGCTGATGTGGAGGCATAAATTAAGTATTTTAGAACAAGAAAAATTAGCACAAAAATTAAAAAGAACAAAACAATACTACTTTGAGAACGCCAACAAGACAGGCAGGTGGTTGGCCTACAAATTAAAAAAGGAAAATGAAAAAGGGACGATTCAAACACTAGAAGACTCAGAGGGTAACCTCTTAAACGAAGAAGATGATAAATTAGAAAGAGCGAGGGAGTACTATGAAACCCTATATAAAGCAGAGGAGGTCCCAGAAGAAGAAATAGAGCAATACTTGAAAAATGCAGAACTCCCACAAATAGCCGAGGAAGAGAGGGAGATGCTTAACAGGGAAATAACAATTGAAGAACTCAAAACAGCCCTTTCAAAACTTAAGAATAATAAATCGCCAGGTCCTGATGGGTTCCCAGGGGAAATATATAAAAAACTTGAAGAAATTCTACATCCAAAGTTACTTGAAATTTTTAATGAGGCACTGAGGGGATCAAAAATTCCGGATTCGTGGAGGGAAACGCATGTTACACTCTTGCCGAAAGAAGGTGCTGACCAAAAACAAATTCAGAATTATAGGCCTATTTCTCTTTTGAACACCGACTATAAATTATTTATGACTATAATGGCGGAAAGAACTAAAAAAATACTAAATGCTTGGATATATAAAGATCAAAATGGATTCCTCCCAGGGAGACAAATAAGAGATAATTTGAGAACAATATTAGATACACTAGAGTACTATGAGGAACATTCGGAAAAACAGATGGCCTTAATATTTTTGGATGCCCAAAAGGCATTTGATAATTTAAATTGGAATTTTATGATTAAACAAATTAGAATAATGGGATTTGGAATAAATTATGCAAAAATGATTAAAACTATATATGACAATCAAAGGGCGAGCATCCTGGTAAACGGAGATAGGACAAGAATATTTCAGATCAGGAAGGGGGTAAGACAGGGATGCCCCCTATCTCCACTATTATTTATTTTGGCCTTAGAAGTCTTGTTACGAAAAATTAGGAAAAACGAGGAGATCAAAGGCCTAAAGATTAGGAAGGAGGTTTATAAAACACAAGCATTTGCAGATGACGTGGCCCTAATATTAGAAGATCCATTAGAATCGGGACCAAAAGTATTAGAGGAATTGGAATAATATGGAGTAGTGGCAGGTTTTAAATTGAATAAAACCAAAACCAAAATATTAACTAAGAATGTAACTGAGACACAGAAACAGGAGATAGAAGGAATGCTGGGATTACAGGTTGTCAAGAAAATAAAATACCTCGGAATTTGGATAACTGCAAGGTGTTCATCCCTAAAATATGATAATTATACCCCCCTACTTCAAAAAATAAAACAAGATTTGAACAGATGGAAGAAAATCAAATTGTCACTTATAGGTAAGATAGCTGCAATCAAAATGAACATCCTCCCCAAAATTTTATTCCTATACCAAAATATACCAGTGAATTTGGATAAAAATTTTTTTCTTAGAACTAAATAAAAACATTAGGGAATTTGTATGGGAGGGCAAAAAGTCGAGGATTAGGACCAGGGTACTTACGGGACCGCCTTCTGCCACCTATTCCCTCCCACCGGCCGGTTCGCTCCCACAGAGAGGGCCTCCTCAGGGTGCCGTCAGCCAGACAGTGTCGGCTGGCGACCCCCAGGGGGAGAGCATTCTCTGTGGTAGCCCCCACCCTCTGGAACGATCTCCCTCCAGATCTGAGAACTATCACTGACCTCCGGACCTTTCGTCGGGCGTTGAAGACTTATTTCTTCCAACTTGCTGGACTTGCCTGATCCCTCCTATTTTTAATTTTTAATATATTTTAAATATTGTAAATATTTTAAATATTTTAAATTTTAAATTATTTTAAATTGTCTAAATTCTTAGAGTTTTAGTTTTATTCGATATATTCAGCCTAAATTTATATGGTTTTTAGTAAGTTTTAATTCACTGTACTGTTTTGGTTTTTAATTGGCTGTTCACCGCCCTGAGTCCGGAAGGAGAAGGGCGGTATAGAAATTTGATAAATAAATAAATAAATAAATAAAGTGCTACAGGGGAAAAGAAATATGGGAGGATTTGGCCTCCCGGATTGGGAAACATATTTTAGGGCCACCAAGTTAGTATGGATAAGGGAGTGGGCCACTTTGGAAAATAAGAGAATTTTAGCGTTAGAAGGTCACGACTTACAGAAAGGGTGGCACTCATATTTATGGGACATAGATACAAAAAAAAGAACACATTTCCGTAGACATAAAATTAGAGACTCACTAATACAAACGTGGATTGAAATTAGACAGAGATATTACAATAAAGTTCCAAAATGGCTCTCTACGATGGAGGCCTTGATCCACCCAAACAGATGGGGGATGGAAAAAATTTGTAGATATAATGACATTTTAGATGGAGGAGGAAATCTTAAATCAAATGAAGATCTGAGAGACCAAGGCATAAATTTAGATTGGTGGACATATTTACAAATAAAGTCAAGATACCAGAAAGATAAGGAAGAATACGGTTTAGAATTAGGATACAATGGATTGGATAAAATTTTGATGGGAAACGAAAAAAAAGTCCTAGCTAAATTTTATAATTATTTATTAGATCAAGATAGAGCCGAGGCCATAGCCAAAAATCAACTGAGTGTTTGGGAAAAAAATATTGGATATAATTTAAATTTTAATGAATGGGAAGAGGCGTGGAATAAAAATTATAAATTGACTAGAGCTGCATCATATAAGGAGAATCACTATAAAATGCTCCATAGGTGGTACTTAGCACCTGCTAGACTATCGAAGATGTTCCCTAACATGTCCCCAGATTGTTGGAAATGTGGTCACGGTCAGGGCACCTTCTTTCACATGTGGTGGACGTGCCCCGAAGCGAAAAAATATTGGACCAAAATTGGGAGATGCGTACAAGAAATAATTAGAGAAGAAGTAGAGCTGATACCGGAACTATTTCTCCTGGGAATAG
>CM075966.1:27394719-27407219 GCA_038048745.1 Coluber constrictor foxii | reverse complement strand
CAATATATAACTTTTAAATACATTGTCCAGCTTGTCTTCATAAAATAGGTATGCATGCCAACCAAAGTCCAAGTCGTGGCCTTCTATATTCAAAATATCAGTTTTCGTTGTTCCAAACCAATCACCCACTTGTGTCAACACTGCGGCTTCGTAGTATAAACGTAGGTTTGGGACTTTAAGGCCACCTCTTTCACGCACATCTTGCATAATTTTAAATTTAACTCTTGTTTTTTTCTCATTCCAAATAAATTTGTTTAAACCTGATTGCCATTCAGCCAATATTTTATCACTTCTGAGCACCGGAATCATTTGAAACAAAAACAGGAATCTAGGTAGAACGTTCATCTTAACTGCTGCTATTCTCCCAAGTAAAGATAGTTGCAGTTTCTTCCAAGTTTCAAAGTCCTTTTGAATCTTATGCCACAAAACCTCATAATTATTTTGAAAAAGTTTTATATTAGAAGCTGCAACCTGAACTCCTAGATATTTCACCTTTGTAGCTATTTCAAAGCCTGCCAACCTTTCTAGGTCACTCTTTTGTGGTTCCGACATGTTTTTGACTATCATCTTAGTCTTCTTCTGGTTTAGTCTAAAACCTGAGACCAAACCATATTCTTCTATGATGTTTTTCATCTGGATGATTGACTCCAAAGGTCGTGTTAGGGTAACAACCAGTTCATCTGCAAATGCCTTTGTTCTGTAATCCTTTTGCCTTATAACTATTCCATTCAGATTGTTCGAGTCCCGTAGAGAATTCAGCAAAACTTCTAAAGTTAGAATAAACAACAATGGGGATAACGGACAACCTTGTCTAGTACCCTTCTGTATATGAAAATTGGTAGTTAAACTTCCATTAATAACCATTTGTGCTGTCTGTTCTTGATAAATTGCTGAAATTGCTTGTATAAACTGCTCCCCAAAATCCATTTTAAACAGAGTCTTTTCTAAAAAATCCCAGTTGACTCGATCAAAGGCCTTTTCTGCATCCAAAAACACCAGCACCGCAGGGATCTGTTTATTTTTCTCAAGATATTCCAGTAAATCTATAAGTTGCCGCACATTATCCTTCATATGTCTACCCTCTATAAAACCTGCTTGATCATTGTGAATCACCTCTTGGATAACTGGCATCAGTCTGTTGGCTAATACTTTTGCAAAAATTTTATAATCCGTATTCAGGAGAGATATTGGTCTAAAATTTTCTGGTTTTGAAGAACCATCTTCCTTTGGTATCAGTGAAATAAAGGCCGTCTTCCAAGAGGGGGGTATTTTGCCCCCCTGCTGTATACTACAAAATAAGTCCTTAAGGTGTTCAACCAATTCTGATTGTAAAGTTTTGTAATATACCGCTGTCAAACCGTCCGTCCCAGGAGCTTTAGCTGTTTTCAGTTGTTTTATTGCAAATAGAATCTCTTCAGACGTTATTAATTTATTCATTCTCTCCTTTTGTTCACGTGAAATTTTTGTAACTCTCGTCTTACCAAGATATTCATCAATAAAGTCCTTTTTAATATTATCTGTATGATATAAATTAGAATAATAATCTAAAAAAACTTGATGTATTAAGTTCTGTTGAGACACTTGCTTCCCTTTATGCTCAATAGTATTTATTATACGAGAACTTCGTTGCTTTCTTAAGGTATATGCCAACCATCTGCCAGGTTTATTAGCATTGTAAAAAGTATTATGCTTAGCAAATTGTAAATTAGTTGCCGTCTGGTCAGCCATGAGCATCTGAAATTGATCTTTCAAAAGTTTTATAGTTTCCTGCAATTTCTCATCAGTCGGATTCTTAATATGCAGTTGTTCTTTCTCCTTTATTTCTGACTCCAAATCTAATCTTGTCTTTTGTCGTATTGACTTATACTTAGAGTTCATATAAATCAGTACACCTCTCATATTGGCCTTACTTGCATCCCAAACAACTTCAATAGGTGTACCCTTGTTCAAATTCAGTTGAAAAAATTCCTTTACGTGTTTTTTAAGGCCGGCTATATTCTTCTCATGTCTAAATAAATTCTCATTCATTCTCCAAGATCTTCTCTCCCTCTTACCAAAATCCATTTCCATCCATACCGAACTATGATCAGTCAAAGTTCTTGGAAAAATCTTAGTCTTAGTCGTTTTAGTAAGTAAATCAGAAGAAACCAACATAAAATCAATCCTAGAAAAGGATTTATGTCTATCAGAAAAAAATGTAAAGTCCAACTCCTTTGGATGGTGAATTCTCCATACATCCTTCAGTTCTAGTTCTTCTTTCAATGCAAAAAACGTCTGTGATAATTTATTCCCCCTCTTAGCCAGTGTCTTTTTGTCAAGAATTGTATCAATCACACCATTCCAGTCTCCCACAATCAAAAAAGACTTATAATTCCATTGCAATATTTTGTTATGTAATAATTTATAAAAAATTTCTTTCTGTTGGTTTGGGGCATAAATTCCAATCAAAAGCAACTGAACATTCTGTATATTTATTTCAACTGCAATATATCTTCCTTCATCATCCGATTCTACAAGTTTAGCTGGTATTCTTTTAGAAATATACAACACTAATCCATTCCTTTTCACCAAACTAGAAGACATAAAATGTGCTCCAAATTTTGAATTTATCAAATACCTTTGATCCTGGGTTCTAATATGAGTTTCTTGCAAACAAACTACATCATTTTTATACTGCTTCAGGTAGTGAAATATTTTCCTTCTTTTCTGTGGAGAATTCAAACCATTCACATTCCACGATAAAAATCTAACTGTCATCTGAAGGTTCTTGAAGCGTACCGAGCAATTGCCTAAGTCTCTGTTCAACGGCAGAGGTCTTTGGTCTCGCTCCTCCCACTGCTTCAGATTTCTGTGTTTTCCCATTTACCCCCTTCACTTCTTGTGGCATCATGGACCTCTGCTGTTTTTGCTTCTCTAGTCTTTGCTTTTCTGCTGCACGAGTTATACGTTGATCTTTTGGTTCTTGCACCAACAGTTCAAGGTCCGGATCCACCTCTCTTGTTGCTCTGGAATGCTTTATTCTGGGCTCTGGGAGGTCTGCAAAAAAATCCTCTGTAAAACCACCTACTGCTCCTAAAATTACTTCTCTTGCCGTTGCTCGAAGTGCCTGTCATTCTTGTTCCCTTTGTAGTTCTTGAATCCCTTCTTCAAAATCCTTATCTTTAGAAGCTCCTTCAGTCGATAACAATGTGGATGAACATGGTGGTGTTGGAGATCTTTTAAGAATGTTCTGGTAGAAATGTTCTGCTTTTTCCAGCGAGTTTAGACGGTATTTTACATCCTCATATCTCAAAATAATTCCAGCTGGAGCATCCAATCTAAATGGAATCTGACGCCTTTTCAGTTCATTTACCAAAAAACCATAGTCTCTCCGATCTCTTAACATTTTGGGTGGTAGCTCTTTAAAGACGCCAATTTGATTACCTTCAGCTTGAACAGTGGTATGAAAGGAATATTGCAAAATATCATTTCTCAGCATTCTATCAGTAAAATAAATCACAACATCTCTAGGCAAATTCCTTTGTCTTGCCACACGAGAGTTAACCCTATAGATCTTATCAATTCTTTTAGCAATTAACTCTGGTTCCAACTTTGAAATTTTGGCCAATACATCCACACAGACTGCCCTCAAGTCCTCTCTATTGTTCTCCCTCAGTCCTCTCAGTCTTAAAGCAAACTCCATAGAACGAAACTGTAACATGGTAATTTCATCTTCTAACCTCTGATTCCTCACATCCACTTTGAAAAATTTTTCTTCCGCTTCCTTCTTATTAGTTTCCACTTCTAAATTTAAATCATCCACTTTTTTCTCCACCACCACCAACGCATCTGTAAAAGCAGTTACTACTTTAGTTACATCCTGGTTTAACTTCTCACTTTTTTCCTTGACAAACTGCTTCATTTCGATTTGATTATTCTCAATCTTTTCATTCAAATCTTTAATTTGATTAGCAAAAGTTGCTGTTAAATTAGCCATAAAAGCTTTCAAGTCCTCATTCCCACTTTCTTGAGTTTGACTCTGAGCCTGTGTTAGTGGCTTAGCTGGCATTTCCTTTGTCTGGTGAGTAGGGGAATCCCCACCAGATTTCTTTGAAGCCATGCCTGGACACAATCTTAGTTTCTGAAAAAAAGGAAATCTTCCTCCCTTTCCTGAAATTCCAGTTTTTCTCCCCAGTTTTGCAGAAAGGGGGGTCAGATAAATTATGTTTCTGCTTTAAAATCTTGAAAATGTATTCAGTTAGTACCAGGCAGGCTAGATCACTCTAATTAGCACTTTCACTTTCCACTTTCACTTCCTTCGTTTTAGCCAGACGCCATTTTCCATACACTTTCGCTCAGAGATTTAAACTGCAAACTTTTTTCCTTTTGTCCTTAAAAAGCTTAGAAATTCTTAAAAAAAAGTCCAGATCTCACCAAAATCTTCAGTTAATAGAGGATCTCCATATAAAAGGTGGAGTTGCTCTCGTCGTCTCGCTCTGTCTGAAGACAGAGGTCCCTCACCGATCGGAGCTTTGGTGGGCTGGAAAGGGAGCCCTCACACAGAACGCCTTCCAGGGCGAAGAAAACACCCTGGCGATGATTCTGGGGGCTCAACCTGTCACCACCGGCTCTGTCCTCCCTTCCAACCCGAAGGGAGGATTTTCAAGCCGCTTGCGGATCGCAAAGCGGCTCTAACAATCAGCGAAGCCGGCGGCCATAAAAAAAGCCGCCCGACGACGACAAAGACGCCACCCGGAAGCCGAAAATTTTATATTCTTGATGGTTTGATATAAGAATAATTGTGTTAGATTAAGATATACTTTAGGTTTTTAGAATTTTAAGAGGAAACTAATGAATTGCTAAAGAATTGATTATTCTCCACTGTTCCTATATCTACTCAGTTACCCCCCCCCCCCCACTTAGTAAGGAATTATTAAATAAATTGATTAAGGCATAACCTATAAGAATTGGTGAATTAGAATAATTACTGAGAAATAAGTACATAAGAATATTATAAGGTATAAGATAGAACTACTTCAAGGGGAAAAAAAGGGGGGGTCTAAGGAAAAAAAAAGGTGGTTGACAATTTCAAAATATTGTGGTTGAAAATAAGTAAGATATTAAAGATGGCAACATCAAGTTCATGGGCTACCACTAAAACGACCAAAAAGAAATCTCCAACTCAGACAGTACAGATAGCTTCCCCAGCATGTCAAAAGACAGGAGACGCAATAGAAAAAGAAAAAGCAGATGCCATAATAGGAATGCAAAACATCCAGGCAGCCCTCGCTATGATCCAAGAGGGAATGAAAAGAATGGAGAAGAAGATGACCTACAATCACGATGAAATGAAGAAAAATCAGGAACAAATGAAGAAAGATGTGAGAGAAATAAAAGAAGACATTAAAAACATTGATGAGAGGATAAATACAATTCAGCAGAATATTACAGAAAATGAAAAAAGAATCCATTTAGTAGAAGAAAAGACAGAAGCCACAAATATGAGATTGGAGAGGGTGGAAAATATGCAAACAATTAAAAACCGAGATACCGAGGACGCTTTAATGTACCTGGAGATGGAAAAGGCATCATTTTACCTGAGATTCCAAAATATTGAGGAACAAAGAGAGGAAGAACTGGGAGAAATTATGGTTGAATTAATTGCAAAGGCAATCCATAAAGAAAAAAGTGAAATAAGGAATGGCATAGATGAAATATATAGATCGTATACAAATTACGCAAGAAGGAATAAGCTCCCCAAGGAAGTCCATGTAAGATTCTCAAAAAAAGCAATAAAAGAAGAAATTTATAGAAAGATGAGGGAGGAAACAGTCATGTATAAAGGAAGGGAGGTACTAACACTGAAGCAAGTACCCAAAAGGGCCAGGGATAGAAGGAAAGATTACAACTTCCTAACCAACCGATTGAATAAACAGAGGATAAAGTTCAGATGGTTGATCCCAGAAGGGATCCTCATAACATGGGAAGGAAGGAAGTTTAGAGTAGACAACATAGATAAGGCCCAAGACTTTATAGATCAACACTTGGGAGACGAAGAAGAACAGAGAAACAGAGAGAGCAAAGAGGATTCAAGTTCTATTGATCCTGATATACGGAAAATAAAAAATGGAGATAAAGAACGAGGAAAAGGGGGACAGGGAAGAGAAGGAACAGTGGAGACCACTCAAAGAGTAACAAGAAACACATCCAAAACCAAAGCAGCAGACAAGTAAATAAGGATTGAAATGGAAGAAAAACTAACACTTACATCTATAAACATTAATGGTTTGAATTCACCTAGCAAAAGACAACAGATATTCACCAAACTGAGGAAATTAGAATCAGATATAATCACATTACAAGAAGTACACATCAAAAAACAACACAAAACATTATTGGAAAACAAGAAATTAGGAATACTATACACATCATTAGCGGAATGTAAGAAAAGAGGAGTAGTAATTTATGTAAAAGAGCATTTAAGATCAAACTTAATTTATACAGATACGGAAGGCCGAGTGCTAATAATAGAAATCAAATTAGAAACAAAAATTATCTTCCTAGTATCAATATATGCCCCTAACGGAAACCAAATGGACTTTTATAAAAAACTACATGACAAATTAAAAGAATTTGATTATGATAATATGTGTATTATTGGCGACTTTAATTCGATAGCAGATACACGACAAGATTATCACAACAATAGGGGAAATAAACTTAAAAGGAAAATATTGCCACAAACATTCCAAAATCTGACTGAAGAATTAACGTTACATGATTCTTGGAGAGAATTAAACCCAAAAACAAAACAATATACGTATTTCTCAAACCCATACCAATCATGGTCCAGACTGGATATGGCCTGGATGACTCCACAATTACAGAAAGAGATACAAGATATAGAGATTATGCCAGGCACATGGGCTGATCACAACTCGCTCAAAGTAACTTGGAAGGGCTTCCGAAAACAGAGGCGATGGAAGATGGACATAAATATTATAAAGGAAAAGGGATATGCAGAGATGATAGAAAAAGAAATGAAGATATTTTTTCAGAATAACAAAAAAGAGCAAACATCCCTACAGAATTTATGGGACACATCGAAAGCTTTCATTAGAGGCCTAACTATAGCATACACAGCTAAAAGGAGAAAAGAAAAACAACAAGTTAGGGATGATATAATGAAAGAAATTGAGATATTGGAGGCCAAATTGCAAAAATTACCAAACGATAAAACGATACAGCAGAAACTTAATCTAGCAAAACATAAATTAAATTTAAACACAAAGACTGAACTGGCACAGAGAATTAGAATGACAAAACAGACAAACTTTGAGCATGCTAACAAGACTGGACGCTGGCTAGCATATAAACTAAGAAAATTGACAGAAAGTAGATTGATATATCAACTCCAAGACCACCTAGGAATTCTACAACACACACATTTAGAAAAGAAAAATATAGCAAAAGCATTTTTTCAAGATCTTTATCGGAAAGAAGATATATCAGTAGAACAAATCACAAAATATCTACAAAATACCACAATCGAACAGTTTGAGGAAGAACACCGGGAAACCCTAAATCGCCCCATAACAATGTTTGAATTAGTGGAAGCACGCAAAACGCAGAAGAACAATAAAACACCAGGGCCAGATGGAATACCAGCTGAATTTTACAAGCACTGCCAACAAGCAATAGACCAAATTTTGTTACAAGTATTCAACGAGGCCTTACTAACAGCTAAAATACCACACTCTTGGACAGAAACAATTATCACTTTAATTCACAAAGAGGACACTGACCCAACACAAATTTGAAACTATAGACCTATTTCACTGCTCAATGTAGATTATAAATTACTTATGACAATAATGGCAGCAAGACTCAAAATAATGATACAAAACTATATACATCCAGATCAAAACGGCTTCATACCCAGAAGACAAATAAAAAATAACCTAAGAACGATTATAAATGCACTAGAGTACTATGATCAGAAGATAAACAAAGAAATTGCCATAATCTCACTCGACGCCCAGAAGGCATTCGATAATGTCAATTGGTTATTCCTTACAATGCAGTTAGAGAATATGAATTGCGGAGATAAATTTCTCTCACTGATAAAAAAAATTTACTCACAACAAACAGCAAGGATAACAATAAACGGTGATATGACCCAATCGTTCAGTATTGAAAAAGGGGTATGGCAAGGCTGCCCTATGTCTCCATTACTATTCATAATGGCTCTAGAAGTATTATTAAAAGTTATAAGAGAAGACGAAGGAATTAAAAGACTCAAAATTAGAGGAGAAGAATATAAACTACTCGCCTTTGCCGATGACATAATTTTTATATTAGAAGATCCAATAATAACGGGACCCAAATTGTTGACAAGAATTGAGGAATATGGCCAAGTAGCAGGTCTTAAAATTAATAGACATAAAACGAAAACATTAACTAAAAATATGACACATGATCAAAAATTGAAATTAGAAGAAGATTTGGGAATCCAGGTGGTAAAAAAGATAAAATATTTAGGTATTTGGCTGACGACAAAAACAACAACAATAAAGGAAGATAATTACACAAAACTATTAACACAAATTGGAAAGGATTTGGAAACCTGGAACAGATTACAGTTATCATTTATGGGCCGAATTGCGTCTATAAAAATGAACATACTTCCAAGAATAATGTATCTATACCAAGTAATTCCGATAAACCCAGGAAAGGAATTCTTTAAAAAATTAAACAAACTAACGATGACATATATATGGCAAGGAAAGAGACCTAGGATAAAAAGAAATGCATTACAAGACACAAAAGACAAGGGAGGATTGGCATTACCAGATTGGGAACTATACTACAAAGCAGCAGCATTAACTTGGATCACAGATTGGATAAAATTAGAAAATAAAAGATTATTATATTTAGAAGGATTTGAACTCACACGCGGATGGCACGCATTTTTGTGGGATGGGCCTGACAAACGACACATGTATTTCCAGCGCCATATCATCAGAGAGTCACTACTAAAGACCTGGCAAGAAATAAAGAGGGAACAATACTCCAAAATTCCAAGATGGTGGTCTCCGATGGAGGCACAAATCCACCCAAATACTTTAGAATCGGGGAAAGTCATACGTTATCAAGAGCTGTTAAACAATGAAAACCAAATTATCTCTAGACAACAACTACGAACCCAAGGTATAAACATTGAATGGTGGCCTTATAACCAAATTCTTTCAAGATATCAATCAGTTAAGAAAAAACCAGGAATTGCAAATAACCCAAATGAATTAGACAAGATATTACATGGACCACATCAAAAAATGATAACTAAAATATATAATTTTTTACTCAGGCATAAATTACAAGAAGAAACAGTGAAGGACAATATGATTAGGTGGGCAAGGGATATAGGTAACAATATTGAACTAGCAAAATGGGAGAAACTATGGTCACAGAATCTCAAAATAACCAAAGCTACACCTTACAAAGAAAATTTAATAAAGATGTTTTATAGATGGCACTTACCACCGGCCAGAATAGCTAAGATGCACCCGAATGTTACAGATATCTGCTGGAAGTGTAAAACACAGAAAGGAACCTATTTCCATGTTTGGTGGAAATGTAGAAGAGCACAACAGTTTTGGAAAACTATTACAAAAATAATTGAGGAGGTAGCAGATTTAAAACTAGGCAACAGTCCAGAAACATTTTTATTAAGCATGATAGACACTAAATGCACCAAAGAGACAAAATACCTCATAATACATATTCTAAGGGCAGCTAGGTTATTGTATGCACAAAGTTGGAAATCTGATCAAACCCCAAAGGAAGACCAAATTATCTCCAAAGTAAATGATTGTGCTGAGATGGAAAAATTAACGCTAGAACTCCAAGATAAGGAGGATAGTGAATATTATGCGGTATGGCACAAATGGCACAAATGGCTTGAAAGGAGAACTGAAATAAAAAATGAGAATAAAAATTAGGGTATAGAGGAGAAGAGGAAGGTTATAGGAAAGATATTAGTTTTGATGTGGGTTATATGTGGGCTGGCGACCCCCAGGGGGAGAGCGTTCTCTGTGGTAGCCCCCACCCTCTGGAACGATCTTCCTCCAGAACTGAGAAAAATTGCTGACCTCCGGACTTTTCGTCGGGCTCTGAAGACGCATCTTTTTCAACTCGCCGGACTTGCCTGATCCCTTCTATTTTTAAAATATTTTTAAATTTTAACTTTTTAGAGTTTTTAGTCGGTTTTTTATACTTTCAGCCTAATTTATATTGGTTTTAGGATGTTTTTAATGTTTGTGTACTGGTTTTTTAATTGGCTGTTCACCGCCCTGGGTCCGCCAGGAGAAGGGCGGTATAGAAATTTAATTAATAAAATAATAATAAATAAATAATAATGAAGTACATATACAGAGAATTATAAAACCTGTTGACAGAAAAATTGCTATATGTTAGTTTCACAATTGGTGGTGGGAAGGGTGAGGTGGGGGTGGGTGTATTGTTTGTATGTATTGTTTATTTTTATGTGTATGTTTAAAAACTCAATAAAAAAAAGAAAATGGATGGATAGATAGATAGATAGATAGATAGGATGGATAGATAGATAGATAGGATAGATAGATAGGTAGTTATCATGAATGGATGGGTGGATGGATGGATAGATTGGAAGATGGATAGATAGATAGATAGATAGATAGATAGATAGATAGATAGATAGATAGATAGATAGATAGAGATAGATAGATAGATAGATAGATAGATATATGGATAGATAGATAGATATGATGGATGGGTGGGTGGGTGGATGCATGGATGGATGGATAGATGGATAGATGGATAGATATGTTAGATATATGGATGGATGGATGGATGGATAGGATGGATGGGTGGGTGGGTGGGTGGATGCATGGATGGATGGAGAGAGAGAGAGAGAGAGAGTCAGTTAAGCAGATGGACAAAAAGAGAGATGATACAGATTTATGAAAATGGATGGATGGATGGATGGATGGATGGACAGATAGATAGGTATGATAGAAAGAGATAGATAGATAGATAGATAGATAGATAGATAGATAGATAGATAGATAGATAGATATGACGGATGGATGGATTGATATGATGGATCGATGCATGGATGAATAGATAGATAGATAGATAGATAGATAGATAGATAGATAGATAGATAGATAGATAGATAGATAGATAGATGTGATAGACAGACAGACAGACAGACAGACAGACAGACAGATAGATATAGGATGGATGGAGACAGAGAGAGAGAGAGAGAGAGAGAGTCAGTTAAGCAAATGGACACAAAGAGAGATGATACCGATTTATGAAAATGGATGGATGGGTGGATGGATGGATGGATAGATAGATAGATAGATAGATAGGATGGATGGAGAGAGAGATTATGGTGGATGGATGGATAGAAAGATATGATAAAGATAGATAGATAGATAGATAGATAGATAGATAGATAGATAGATAGATAGATATGATTGATGGATGGATAGATAGATAGAAACATAGATAGATGGATTGATAGATATAAAGATAGATAGATAGATAGATAGATAGATAGATAGATAGATAGATAGATAGATAGATAGGATGGATGGAGAGAGAGAGATTATGGATGGATGAATAGATAGATGGATGGATGGATAGATAGATATGATGGATGGATGGAGAGACAGAGAGATTGTGGATGGATGAATGGATAGGTGGATGAATGGATAGATAGTTAGATATGATGGAAGGATGGGTGGATGGATGGATATATGGATAGATAGATAGGTAGATATCATGGATGGATGGGTTGATGGATGGATAGATTGGGAGATGGATAGATACATAGATACAGGATGGATAGATGAAGCGATGGATGAATAGATATAGAGATAGATATTATAGAGATAGATAGATAGATAGATAGATAATTAAATAGATAGTTTGATAGATGGATAGATAGAAAGATATGATGGATGAATGGATAGATAGATATGATGGATGGATGGATGGATGGAAGCATGGATGGATGGATAGAGAGAGAGAGATAGATAGTTAGATAGTTAGATAGATAGATGATAGATAGATAGATAGATAGATAGATAGATAGATAGATAGATATGAGAGAGAGAGAGAGAGAGTCAGTTAAGCAAATGGACACAAAGAGAGATTATACGGATTTATGAAAATAGATGAATGGATGGATGGACAGATAGACAGATATGATACAGAGATGGATGGATGGATGGATGGATGGATGGATGGATAGATAGATAGATAGATAGATAGATAGATAGATAGGATGGATGGATGGATAGATAGATATGATCGATGGATGCATGGATGGATGGATGGATGTATTTATGAAAATGGATGGATGGATGAAGAGATAGATAGTTATGATAGAGAAATAAATAGAGAGATAGATCAATATATATATATATAGAGAGAGATGATAGAGATAGAGAGATAGATAGATAGATAGATAT
>CM075966.1:27322219-27324719 GCA_038048745.1 Coluber constrictor foxii | reverse complement strand
GATAGATATGAAGGATGGATGGATGAAGGGATGGATGGATGAATAGGTAGATAAGTAGATAGATAGATATGATGGATGGATGCATGGATAGATAGATAGATAGATAGATAGATAGATAGATAGATAGATAGATAGATAGAATGGATGAATGGATGCATGGATACATAGATAGATTGATAGAGAGAGAGAGAGAGAGATTGGATGGATGGAAGGATGGATGGATAGACGGATAGAAAGAAAGATAGATAGATAGAAAGATATAATAAAGATAGATAGATAGATAGATAGATAGATAGATAGATAGATAGGTAGATAGATATTTAGATAGATAGAAAGATATGATAGAGATAGATAGATAGATATATAGATAGATAGATATGTAGATAGGATGGATGAATGGATGCATGGATACATAGATAGATTGATAGAGAGAGAGAGAGAGAGATTGGATGGATGGAAGGATGGATGGATAGACGGATAGAAAGAAAGATAGATAGATAGAAAGATATAATAAAGATAGATAGATAGATAGATAGATAGATATTTAGATAGATAGAAAGATATGATAGAGACAGATAGATCGATATATAGATAGATAGATATGTAGATAGGATGGATGGATGGATGGATACATAGACGGATAGAAAGAAAGATAGATAGATAGAAAGATGTGATAGAGATAGATAGATAGATAGGTAGATAGATAATTAGGTAGACAGAAAGATATGATAGATATAGATAGATAGATAGATAGATAGATAGATAGATAGATAGATAGATAGATAGATAGATAGATAGAATGGATTAATGGATAGATAGATGATAGATAGATAGATAGATAGATAGATAGATAGAGATAGATAGATAGATAGATAGATAGATAGATAGATAGATAGATAGATAGATAGATATGATAGTTAGGATGGATGGATGGATGGATGGATGGATGGATAGATAGATAGATAGATAGATAGATACAAAGAAAGATAGATTGATTGATAGATAGATAGATAGATATGAAGGATGGATGGATGAAGGGATGGATGGATGAATAGGTAGATAAGTAGATAGATATGATGGATGGATGCATGGATGCATGGATGCATGGATGCATGGATGGATGGATGGATGGATAGATAGATAGATAGATAGATAGATAGATAGATAGATAGATAGATACAAAGAAAGATAGATAGATTTATAGATAGACAGATAGATATGAAGGATGGATGGATGAACGGATGGATGGATAGACAGATAGATAGATAGATAGATAGATAGATAGATAGATAGATAGATAGATAGATAGATAGATAGATAGATAGATAGTTAGATAGATAGATAGATAGAATGGATTAATGGATGGATGGATGGATGGATGGATGGACGGACAGACAGACAGACAGACAGACAGACAGACAGACAGATAGATACAAAGAATGATACATAGATAGATAGATAGATAGATAGATAGATAGATAGATAGATATTATGGATGAATAGATGATAGATAGATAGTTGATAGATAGATAGTTGATAGATAGATAGATAGATAGATAGATAGATAGATAGATAGATAGATTTATAGATAGACAGATAGATATGAAGGATGGATGGATGAAGGGATGGATGGATGAATAGGTAGATAAGTAGATAGATAGATATGATGGATGGATGCATGGATGCATGGATAGATAGATAGATAGATAGATAGATAGATAGATAGATAGATAGATAGATAGATAGATAGATAGATAGATAGATAGATAGAATGGATGAATGGATGCATGGATACATAGATAGATTGATAGATAGAGAGAGAGAGAGATTGGATGGATGGAAGGATGGATGGATAGACGGATAGAAAGAAAGATAGATAGATAGAACGATATAATAAAGATAGATAGATAGATAGATAGATAGATAGATAGATAGGTAGATAGATATTTAGATAGATAGAAAGATATGATAGAGATAGATATATAGATATATAGATAGATAGATATGTAGATAGGATGGATGGATGGATGGATACATAGACGGATAGAAAGAAAGATAGATAGATAGATAGATAGATAGTTAGATAGATAGATAGATAGAATGGATTAATGGATGGATGGATGGATGGATGGATGGATGGATGGATAGACAGACAGACAGACAGACAGACAGACAGACAGACAGATAGATAGACAGACAGACAGACAGACAGACAGACAGACAGATAGATACAAAGAATGATACATAGATAGATAGATAGATAGATAGATAGATAGATAGATAGATAGATAGATAGATAGATAGATAGATGATAGATAGATATTATGGATGAATAGATGATAGATAGATAGTTGATAGATAGATAGATAGATAGATAGATAGATAGATAGATAGATAGATAGATAGATTTATAGATAGACAGATAGATATGAAGGATGGATGGATGAAGGGATGGATGGATGAATCGGTAGATAAGTAGATAGATAGATATGATGGATGG
>CM075966.1:27159719-27162219 GCA_038048745.1 Coluber constrictor foxii | reverse complement strand
CTCCCCCCGTTGTGACTCATCTGACATATCCAGAAGAGTCACATATTCAGGCTCCCCTCCTGGTTCCTCCCGTGTCTGGTGTTTTTCATAGTCCCACATGGCCATTACTTGTGCTGTAGCTTTTCGTTCTGCCAATAAAGAAAGACTGTTAGTAATTGTTTTTACAAAAATGGGTATAATACAAGGTAAAATAACACAACCTGCAGCAATTAGGCCGATGAGCCCCATTATAGCTTGTAAACCAGGTAGTTTAGGCCACCAACCAGCAAACATATCTCCTAGATTGAGGCCCTTCCAAGTCTGAACTGGGACATGGGCTATTTTGACCATTTTATCTGTTATTTCTTTAATTACTTTACCACTTTCATCAATTTCAATGCAGCAGTTTGTTAGATTGAACTTCCCACATACTCCTCCTTCTTTGGCCAATAGATAATCTAGAGCTAATCTATTTTGCATAATGTAAGTTCGTGATCATATGTCATATGTTATACATGACATTTGGGGTGGAATGCAGAAGTGAACAACAGGATGCATCTGTCTGGGTCAGTCTGCACTTTTACAGATAAAAATACAAACTGTCATTTCAGCATCGCCTTCCAGTCAGGGGAGGAACTGTAGCCTTGACCAAGGTTTTGGGCCTTACATATTTGGCTTTACTTCTGAACCAAACTTTTATCCTCCTTCAGATAGATAGATAGATAGATAGATAGATAGATAGATATGAAGGATGGATGGATGGATGGATACATGCATGGATGGATGCATGGATGGATGCATGGATAGATAGATAGTTGGATATATAGATAGATATTATGGATGAATAGATAGATACATAGATAGATAGATAGATAGATAGATAGATAGATAGATAGATAGATAGATAGATAGATAGATAGATAGATAGATAGATACAAAGAAAGATAGATAGATTTATAGATAGACAGATAGATATGAAGGATGGATGGATGGATGGATGAAGGGATGGATGGATAGATAGATAGATAGATAGATAGATAGATAGATAGATAGATAGATAGATAGATAGATAGAATAGATTAATGGATGGATGGATGGATGGATAGATAGACAGACAGACAGACAGATAGATAGATAGATAGATAGACAGACAGACAGACAGACAGACAGATAGATAGATAGATAGATAGATACAAAGAATGATAGATAGATAGATAGATAGATAGATAGATAGATAGATAGATAGATAGATAGATAGATAGATAGATAGATAGATAGATAGATAGATAGATAGATAGATAGATATTATGGATGAATAGATGATAGATAGATAGATAGATAGATAGATAGATAGATAGATAGATAGATAGATAGATAGATAGATAGATAGATATGAAGGATGGATGGATGGATGCATGCATGCATGGATGCATGGATGGATGCATGGATAGATAGATAGTTGGATAGATAGATAGATATTATGGATGTATAAATAGATAGATAGATAGATAGATAGATAGATAGATAGATAGATAGATAGATAGATAGATAGATAGATAGATAGATGATAGATGATAGATGATAGATAGATAGATAGATACAAAGAAAGATAAATAGATTTATAGATAGACAGATAGATATGAAGGATGGATGGATGGATGAAGGGATGGATGGATAGACAGATAGATAGATAGATAGATAGATAGATAGATAGATAGATAGATAGATAGATATGATAGTTAGGATGGATGGATGGATGGATGGATGGATGGATAGATAGATAGATAGATAGATAGATAGATAGATAGATAGATATGATGGATGGATGGATAGATCTCTAGGTAGATAGGTAGACAGATATGATAGATGGAAGGATGGATGGATACATATAAATATATTTACATGATAGAGATAGATGATAGATAGATAGATAGATAGATAGATAGATAGAGAGAGAGAGAGAGAGAGAGAGAGAGAGAGATAGATAGATAGATAGATAGATAGATAGATAGATAGATAGATAGATAGATAGATAGATAGAATGGATTAATGGATGGATGGATGGATGGATGGATAGATAGACAGATACATAGATAGATAGATAGACAGACAGACAGACAGACAGATAGATAGATAGATAGATAGATACAAAGAAAGATAGATAGATTTATAGATAGATAGACAGTTAGGTATGAAGGATGGATGGATGAAGGGATGGATGGATAGAGAGAGAGATAGATAGATAGATAGATAGATAGATTTATAGATAGACAGATAGATATGAAGGATGGATGGATGAAGGGATGGATGGATGAATAGGTAGATAAGTAGATAGATAGATATGATGGATGGATGCATGGATGCATGGATAGATAGATAGATACATAGATAGATAGATAGATAGATAGATAGATAGATAGATAGATAGATAGATAGATAGATAGATGATAGATAGATAGATAGATAGATAGATAGATAGATAGATAGATAGATAGAGTTAGATAGATAGATAGATAGATAG
>CM075966.1:27132219-27134719 GCA_038048745.1 Coluber constrictor foxii | reverse complement strand
TAGATAGATAGATATGTAGATAGGATGGATGGATGGATGGATGGATACATAGACGGATAGAAAGAAAGATAGATAGATAGAAAGATGTGATAGAGATAGATAGATAGATAGGTAGATAGATAATTAGGTAGACAGAAAGATATGATAGATATAGATAGATAGATAGATAGATAGATAGATAGATAGATAGATAGATAGAATGGATTAATGGATTAATGGATAGATAGATGATAGATAGATAGATAGATAGATAGATAGATAGATAGATAGAGATAGATAGATAGATAGATAGATACAAAGAAAGATAGATAGATTGATAGATAGATAGATAGATAGATATCAAGGATGGATGGATGAAGGGATGGATGGATAGATAGATGATAGATAGATAGATAGATAGATAGATAGATAGATAGACAGACAGATAGATAGAATGGATTAATGGATGGATGGATGGATGGATGGATAGATAGACAGACAGACAGACAGACAGACAGATAGATAGATAGATAGATAGACAGACAGACAGACAGACAGACAGACAGACAGACAGACAGATAGATAGATACAAAGAATGATAGATAGATGATAGATAGATAGATAGATAGATAGATAGATAGATAGATAGATATTATGGATGAATAGATGATAGATAGATAGATAGATAGATAGATAGATAGATAGATAGATAGATAGATAGATAGATATGATAGTTAGGATGGATGGATGGATGGATGGATGGATGGATAGATAGATAGATAGATAGATAGATAGATAGATAGATAGATAGATAGGATGGATGGATGGATGGATGGATGGATAGATAGATAGATAGATAGATAGATAGATAGATAGATAGATAGATAGAAAGATAGATAGATAGATAGATAGATAGATAGATAGATAGATAGATAGATAGATGATAGATAGATAGAATGGATTAATGGATGGATGGATGGATGGATGGATGGATGGATGGATGGATAGACAGACAGACAGACAGACAGACAGATAGATAGATAGATAGATAGATAGATAGATAGATAGATAGATAGAAAGAATGATACATAGATGATAGATAGATAGATAGATAGATAGATAGATAGATAGATAGATAGATAGATAGATAGATAGATAGATATTATGGATGAATAGATGATAGAAAAATAGATAGATAGATAGATAGATAGATAGATAGATAGATAGATAGATAGATAGATAGATATGAAGGATGGATGGATGGATGGATGCATGCATGGATGGATGCATGGATGGATGCATGGATAGATAGATAGTTGGATAGATAGATAGATATTATGGATGTATAAATAGATAGATAGATGATAGATAGATAGATAGATAGATAGATAGATAGATAGATAGATAGATAGATAGATACAAAGAAAGATAGATAGATTTATAGATAGACAGATAGATATGAAGGATGGATGGATGAAGGGATGGATGGATAGACAGATAGATAGATAGATAGATAGATAGATAGATAGATAGATAGATAGATAGATAGATAGATAGATGGATAGATAGATAGATAGAATGGATTAATGGATGGATGGATGGATGGATGGATGGATAGATAGACAGAAAGACTGATAGATAGATAGATGGACAGACAGACGGACAGACAGACAGACAGACAGACAGACAGACAGACAGATAGATAGATATTATGGATGAATAGATGATAGATAGATAGATGATAGATAGATAGATAGATAGATAGATAGATAGATAGATAGATAGATAGATTTATAGATAGACAGATAGATATGAAGGATGGATGGATGAAGGGATGGATGGATGAATAGGTAGATAAGTAGATAGATAGATATGATGGATGGATGCATGGATGCATGGATAGATAGATAGATAGATAGATAGATAGATAGATAGATAGATAGATAGATAGATAGATAGATAGATAGATAGAGATAGATAGATAGATAGACAGACAGACAGATAGATAGATAGATAGATAGATATGAAGGATGGATGGATGGATGGATGCATGCATGGATGGATGCATGGATGGATGCATGGATAGATAGATAGTTGGATAGATAGATAGATATTATGGATGTATAGATAGATAGATAGATAGATAGATAGATAGATAGATAGATAGATAGATAGATAGATACAAAGAAAGATAGATAGATTTATAGATAGACAGATAGATATGAAGGATGGATGGATGAAGGGATGGATGGATAGACAGATAGATAGATAGATAGATAGATAGATAGATAGATAGATAGATAGATAGATAGATAGAATGGATTAATGGATGGATGGATGGATGGATGGATAGATAGACAGACAGACAGACAGACAGACAGACAGACAGACAGATAGATAGATAGACAGACAGACAGACAGACAGACAGACAGATAGATAGATAGATAGATACAGAGAAAGATAGATAGATTTATAGATAGACAGATAGATATGAAGGATGGATGGATGAAGGGATGGATG
>CM075966.1:27097219-27102219 GCA_038048745.1 Coluber constrictor foxii | reverse complement strand
GTAGATAGATAGATATGATGGATGGATGCATGGATAGATAGATAGATAGATAGATAGATAGATAGATAGATAGATAGATAGATAGAATGGATGAATGGATGCATGGATACATAGATAGATTGATAGATAGAGAGAGAGAGATTGGATGGATGGAAGGATGGATGGATAGACGGATAGAAAGAAAGATAGATAGATAGAAAGATATAATAAAGATAGATAGATAGATAGATAGATAGGTAGATAGATATTTAGATAGATAGAAAGATATGATAGAGATAGATAGATAGATATATAGATAGATAGATATGTAGATAGGATGGATGGATGGATGGATACATAGACGGATAGAAAGAAAGATAGATAGATAGAAAGATGTGATAGAGATAGATAGATAGATAGGTAGATAGATAATTAGGTAGACAGAAAGATATGATAGATATAGATAGATAGATAGATAGATAGATAGATAGATAGATAGATAGATAGAATGGATTAATGGATAGATAGATAGATAGATAGATAGATAGATAGATAGATGATAGATAGATAGATAGATAGATAGATAGATAGATACAAAGAAAGATAGATAGATTGATAGATAGATAGATAGATATGAAGGATGGATGGATGAAGGGATGGATGGATGAATAGGTAGATAAGTAGATAGATATGATGGATGGATGCATGGATGCATGGATGCATGGATGGATGGATGGATGGATGGATAGATAGATAGATAGATAGATAGATAGATAGATAGATAGATGCAAAGAAAGATAGATAGATTTATAGATAGACAGATAGATATGAAGGATGGATGGATGAACGGATGGATGGATAGACAGATAGATAGATAGATAGATAGATAGATAGATAGATAGAATGGATTAATGGATGGATGGATGGATGGATGGATGGATGGATGGACGGACAGACAGACAGACAGACAGACAGACAGACAGACAGACAGACAGACAGACAGACAGATACAAAGAATGATACATAGATAGATAGATAGATAGATAGATAGATAGATAGATAGATAGATAGATAGATAGATATTATGGATGAATAGATGATAGATAGATAGTTGATAGATAGATAGTTGATAGATAGATAGATAGATAGATAGATAGATAGATAGATAGATAGATAGATAGATTTATAGATAGACAGATAGATATGAAGGATGGATGGATGAAGGGATGGATGGATGAATAGGTAGATAAGTAGATAGATAGATATGATGGATGGATGCATGGATGCATGGATAGATAGATAGATAGATAGATAGATAGATAGATAGATAGATAGATAGATAGATAGATAGATAGATAGATAGATAGAATGGATGAATGGATGCATGGATACATAGATAGATTGATAGATAGAGAGCGAGAGAGATTGGATGGATGGAAGGATGGATGGATAGACGGATAGAAAGAAAGATAGATAGATAGAAAGATATAATAAAGATAGATAGATAGATAGATAGATAGATAGATAGGTAGATAGATATTTAGATAGATAGAAAGATATGATAGAGATAGATAGATAGATATATAGATAGATAGATATGTAGATAGGATGGATGGATGGATGGATACATAGACGGATAGAAAGAAAGATAGATAGATAGAAAGATGTGATAGAGATAGATAGATAGATAGGTAGATAGATAATTAGGTAGACAGAAAGATATGATAGATATAGATAGATAGATAGATAGATAGATAGATAGATAGATAGATAGATAGATAGATAGATAGAATGGATTAATGGATAGATAGATAGATAGATAGATAGATAGATAGATAGATAGATAGATAGATAGATAGATAGAGATAGATAGATAGATAGATATGAAGGATGGATGGATGGACGGATGGATGCATGGATGGATGCATGGATGGATGCATGGATAGATATATAGTTGGATAGATAGATAGATATTATGGATGTATAAATAGATAGATAGATAGATAGATAGATAGATAGATAGATAGATAGATAGATAGATAGATAGATAGATAGATAGATAGATAGATACAAAGAAAGATAGATAGATTTATAGATAGACAGATAGATATGAAGGATGGAGGGATGAAGGGATGGATGGATAGACAGATAGATAGATAGATAGATAGATAGATAGATAGATAGATAGATAGATAGAAAGAAAGATAGATAGATAGATAGATAGATAGATAGATAGATAGATAGATAGATAGATAGATAGATAGAATGGATTAATGGATGGATGGATGGATGGATGGATGGATGGATAGATAGACAGACAGACAGACAGACAGACAGATAGATAGATAGATAGATAGATAGATAGACAGACAGACAGACAGACAGACAGATACAAAGAATGATAGATAGATAGATAGATAGATAGATAGATAGATAGATAGATAGATAGATAGATAGATAGATAGATAGATAGATAGATAGATAGATAGATAGATATTATGGATGAATAGATGATAGATAGATAGTTGATAGATAGATAGATAGATAGATAGATAGATAGATAGATAGATAGATAGATTTATAGATAGACAGATAGATATGAAGGATGGATGGATGAAGGGATGGATGGATGAATCGGTAGATAAGTAGATAGATAGATATGATGGATGGATGCATGGATAGATAGATAGATAGATAGATAGATAGATAGATAGATAGATAGATAGATAGATAGATAGAATGGATGAATGGATGCATGGATACATAGATAGATTGATAGATAGAGAGAGAGAGATTGGATGGATGGAAGGATGGATGGATAGACGGATAGAAAGAAAGATAGATAGATAGAAAGATATAATAAAGATAGATAGATAGATAGATAGATAGGTAGATAGATATTTAGATAGATAGAAAGATATGATAGAGATAGATAGATAGATATATAGATAGATAGATATGTAGATAGGATGGATGGATGGATGGATACATAGACGGATAGAAAGAAAGATAGATAGATAGAAAGATGTGATAGAGATAGATAGATAGATAGGTAGATAGATAATTAGGTAGACAGAAAGATATGATAGATATAGATAGATAGATAGATAGATAGATAGATAGATAGATAGATAGATAGATAGATAGAATGGATTAATGGATAGATAGATAGATAGATAGATAGATAGATAGATAGATAGATAGATAGATAGATAGATAGATAGATAGATAGATAGATATGATAGTTAGGATGGATGGATGGATGGATGGATGGATGGATGGATGGATAGATAGATAGATAGATAGATAGATAGATAGATAGATAGATAGATAGATACAAAGAAAGATAGATAGATTGATAGATAGATAGATAGATATGAAGGATGGATGGATGAAGGGATGGATGGATGAATAGGTAGATAAGTAGATAGATATGATGGATGGATGCATGGATGCATGGATGCATGGATGGATGGATGGATGGATGGATAGATAGATAGATAGATAGATAGATAGATAGATAGATAGATAGATGCAAAGAAAGATAGATAGATTTATAGATAGACAGATAGATATGAAGGATGGATGGATGAACGGATGGATGGATAGACAGATAGATAGATAGATAGATAGATAGATAGATAGATAGAATGGATTAATGGATGGATGGATGGATGGATGGATGGATGGATGGACGGACAGACAGACAGACAGACAGACAGACAGACAGACAGACAGACAGACAGATACAAAGAATGATACATAGATAGATAGATAGATAGATAGATAGATAGATAGATAGATAGATAGATATTATGGATGAATAGATGATAGATAGATAGTTGATAGATAGATAGTTGATAGATAGATAGATAGATAGATAGATAGATAGATAGATAGATAGATAGATAGATAGATAGATTTATAGATAGACAGATAGATATGAAGGATGGATGGATGAAGGGATGGATGGATGAATAGGTAGATAAGTAGATAGATAGATATGATGGATGGATGCATGGATGCATGGATAGATAGATAGATAGATAGATAGATAGATAGATAGATAGATAGATAGATAGATAGATAGATAGATAGATAGATAGATAGATAGATAGAATGGATGAATGGATGCATGGATACATAGATAGATTGATAGATAGAGAGCGAGAGAGATTGGATGGATGGAAGGATGGATGGATAGACGGATAGAAAGAAAGATAGATAGATAGAAAGATATAATAAAGATAGATAGAT
Organism: Coluber constrictor foxii; assembly: GCA_038048745.1. Lineage (NCBI taxonomy): Eukaryota > Metazoa > Chordata > Lepidosauria > Squamata > Colubridae > Coluber > Coluber constrictor. The sequence continues at coordinate 27,097,983 of CM075966.1, read as the reverse complement.
AGATAGATAGATAGATAGATAGGTAGATAGATATTTAGATAGATAGAAAGATATGATAGAGATAGATAGATAGATATATAGATAGATAGATATGTAGATAGGATGGATGGATGGATGGATACATAGACGGATAGAAAGAAAGATAGATAGATAGAAAGATGTGATAGAGATAGATAGATAGATAGGTAGATAGATAATTAGGTAGACAGAAAGATATGATAGATATAGATAGATAGATAGATAGATAGATAGATAGATAGATAGATAGATAGATAGAATGGATTAATGGATAGATAGATAGATAGATAGATAGATAGATAGATAGATAGATAGATAGATAGATAGATAGATAGATAGAGATAGATAGATAGATAGATATGAAGGATGGATGGATGGACGGATGGATGCATGGATGGATGCATGGATGGATGCATGGATAGATATATAGTTGGATAGATAGATAGATATTATGGATGTATAAATAGATAGATAGATAGATAGATAGATAGATAGATAGATAGATAGATAGATAGATAGATAGATAGATAGATACAAAGAAAGATAGATAGATTTATAGATAGACAGATAGATATGAAGGATGGAGGGATGAAGGGATGGATGGATAGACAGATAGATAGATAGATAGATAGATAGATAGATAGATAGATAGATAGATAGAAAGAAAGATAGATAGATAGATAGATAGATAGATAGATAGATAGATAGATAGATAGATAGATAGATAGATAGATAGAATGGATTAA
>CM075966.1:27092219-27094719 GCA_038048745.1 Coluber constrictor foxii | reverse complement strand
AGATAGATAATTAGGTAGACAGAAAGATATGATAGATATAGATAGATAGATAGATAGATAGATAGATAGATAGATAGATAGAATGGATTAATGGATAGATAGATGATAGATAGATAGATAGATAGATAGATAGATAGATAGATAGATAGATAGAGATAGATAGATAGATAGATAGATAGATAGATAGATAGATAGATATGATAGTTAGGATGGATGGATGGATGGATGGATGGATGGATGGATGGATGGATAGATAGATAGATAGATAGATAGATACAAAGAAAGATAGATAGATTGATAGATAGATAGATAGATATGAAGGATGGATGGATGAAGGGATGGATGGATGAATAGGTAGATAAGTAGATAGATATGATGGATGGATGCATGGATGCATGGATGCATGGATGCATGGATGCATGGATGGATGGATGGATGGATAGATAGATAGATAGATAGATAGATAGATAGATACAAAGAAAGATAGATAGATTTATAGATAGACAGATAGATATGAAGGATGGATGGATGAACGGATGGATGGATAGACAGATAGATAGATAGATAGATGATAGATAGATAGATAGATAGATAGATAGATAGATAGATAGATAGATAGATAGAATGGATTAATGGATGGATGGATGCATGGATGGATGGATGGATGGATAGATAGACAGACAGACAGACAGACAGACAGACAGACAGACAGATAGATAGACAGACAGACAGACAGACAGACAGACAGACAGATAGATACAAAGAATGATACATAGATAGATAGATAGATAGATAGATAGATAGATAGATAGATAGATAGATAGATAGATAGATAGATAGATATTATGGATGAATAGATGATAGATAGATAGTTGATAGATAGATAGATAGATAGATACAAAGAAAGATAGATAGATAGATAGATTTATAGATAGACAGATAGATATGAAGGATGGATGGATGAAGGGATGGATGGATGAATCGGTAGATAAGTAGATAGATAGATATGATGGATGGATGCATGGATAGATAGATAGATAGATAGATAGATAGATAGATAGATAGATAGATAGATAGATAGATAGATAGAATGGATGAATGGATGCATGGATACATAGATAGATTGATAGATAGAGAGAGAGAGATTGGATGGATGGAAGGATGGATGGATAGACGGATAGAAAGAAAGATAGATAGATAGAAAGATATAATAAAGATAGATAGATAGATAGATAGATAGATAGGTAGATAGATATTTAGATAGATAGAAAGATATGATAGAGATAGATAGATAGATATATAGATAGATAGATATGTAGATAGGATGGATGGATGGATGGATACATAGACGGATAGAAAGAAAGATAGATAGATAGAAAGATGTGATAGAGATAGATAGATAGATAGGTAGATAGATAATTAGGTAGACAGAAAGATATGATAGATATAGATAGATAGATAGATAGATAGATAGATAGATAGATAGATAGATAGAATGGATTAATGGATAGATAGATAGATAGATAGATAGATAGATAGATAGATAGATAGATAGATAGATAGATAGATAGATAGATAGATAGATATGATAGTTAGGATGGATGGATGGATGGATGGATGGATGGATGGATGGATGGATAGATAGATAGATAGATAGATAGATAGATAGATAGATACAAAGAAAGATAGATAGATTGATAGATAGATAGATAGATATGAAGGATGGATGGATGAAGGGATGGATGGATGAATAGGTAGATAAGTAGATAGATATGATGGATGGATGCATGGATGCATGGATGCATGGATGGATGGATGGATGGATGGATAGATAGATAGATAGATAGATAGATAGATAGATAGATACAAAGAAAGATAGATAGATTTATAGATAGACAGATAGATATGAAGGATGGATGGATGAACGGATGGATGGATAGACAGATAGATAGATAGATAGATAGATAGATAGATAGATAGATAGATAGATAGATAGATAGATAGATAGATAGATAGATAGATAGAATGGATTAATGGATGGATGGATGGATGGATGGATGGATGGATGGACGGACAGACAGACAGACAGACAGACAGACAGACAGACAGACAGACAGACAGATACAAAGAATGATACATAGATAGATAGATAGATAGATAGATAGATAGATAGATAGATAGATATTATGGATGAATAGATGATAGATAGATAGTTGATAGATAGATAGTTGATAGATAGATAGATAGATAGATAGATAGATAGATAGATAGATAGATAGATAGATTTATAGATAGACAGATAGATATGAAGGATGGATGGATGAAGGGATGGATGGATGAATAGGTAGATAAGTAGATAGATAGATATGATGGATGGATGCATGGATGCATGGATAGATAGATAGATAGATAGATAGATAGATAGATAGATAGATAGATAGATAGATAGATAGATAGATAGATAGAATGGATGAATGGATGCATGGATACATAGATAGAT
>CM075966.1:26424719-26429719 GCA_038048745.1 Coluber constrictor foxii | reverse complement strand
TCCATCTATCCATTCATCCATCCATCCATCCATCATATCAATGAATCAATCTATCTATCTATCTATCTTATCTATCTATCTATCCATCCATCCATCCATCCATCCATCCTTCTTTCTTTCTTTCTTTCTTTCTTTCTTTCTTTCTTTCTTTCTTTCTTTCTTTCTTTCTATCCATCCATCCATCCATCCATATATCCAACCATCGATCATATCTATCATATCTATCATATCTATCATCTATCTATCTATCTATCTATCTATCTATCTATCTATCTATCTATCCATCCATCCATCCATCCATCCATCCATCCATCCATCCATCATTCTATCTGTCTATCTATCTATCTATCTACCTATCTATCCATCCAGACGTCCATCCATCCATCTATCTATCTATCGTATCTATCTATCTATCTTTCTATCCATCCATACATCCATATATTGATCTATCCATCATATCTATCTATACGTCCATCCATCCATACATCCATCCATCATATCTATCAATCTTCCTATCTATCTATCCATCCATCCATCCATCCATCCATCCATCCATCATATCTATCCATCCATCCATCCTATCTATCATATCTATCTATCTATCTATCTATCTATCTATCTATCTATCTATCTATACATCCATCCATCCATCCATCCATCCATCCATATATCCATCCATCCATCATATCTATCATATCTATCTATCTATCAATCAATCAATCTATCTATCTATCTATCTATCGATCATCTATCTATCTATCTATCTATCTATCTATCTATCTATCTATCTATCTATCTATCTATCTAATTATCCATCAATCCATCTATCCTATCTATCTATCTATCTATCATCTATCTATCTATCTATCTATCTATCTATCTATCTATCTATCTATCTATCTAACATATGTATCTATGTATCTTTCTATCCATCCATCCATCCATCCATCATGTTTGTCATATCTATCTATCTATCTATCCATCCATCCACCTATCTATCTATCATATCTATCAATCTATCTTTCTATCCATCCATCCATCCATCCATATATCCATCTCTCCATCATATCTATCATATCTATCTATCTATCTATCCATCCATCCATCCATCCATCCATCCATCCATCCATCCACCCACCCGTCCATCATATCCATCCATATATCCATCCATCCATAATATCTATCTATCTATCTATCTATCTATCTATCTATCTATCTATCTATCTATCTATCTATCTATCTATCTATCTATCTAACATATGTATCTATCTATCTTTCCATCCATCCATCCATCCATCCATGATATCTATCCATCCATCCTAACTATCACATCTATCTATCTATCTATCTTTCTATCTTTCTATCTTTCTATCTTTCTATTCATCCTATCTATCAATCAATCAATGTATCTATCCATCTATCCATTCATCCATCCATCCATCCATCATATCAATGTATCTATCTGTCTATCTATCTATCTATCTATCTATCTATCTATCTATCTATCTATCTTATCTATCTATCCATCCATCCATCATGTCTGTCATATCTATCTATCTATCCATCCATCCACCTATCTATCATATCTATCTATCTATCTTTCTATCCATCCATCCATCCATGTATCCATCGATCCATCATATCTATCATATCTATCTATGTATGTATCTATACATCCATCCATCCATCCATCCATGATATCTATCCATCCATCCTAACTATCACATCTATCTATCTATCTATCTTTCTATCTTTCTATCTTTCTATCTTTCTATTCATCCTATCTATCAATCAATCAATGTATCTATCCATCTATCCATTCATCCATCCATCCATCCATCATATCAATGTATCTATCTGTCTATCTATCTATCTATCTATCTATCTATCTATCTATCTATCTATCATGCCTATCTATCATATCTATCTATCTGTCTGTCTGTCTGTCTATCTATCTATCTATCTATCTATCTATCTATCTATCTATCTATCCATCCATCCATCCATCCATCCATCCATCCATCCATCTATCTATCTATCTATCTTTCTTTCTTTCTTTCTATCCATCCATCCATCCATCCATCCATCCATCCATCCATCCATATATCCAACCATCCATCATATCTATCTATCTATCTATCTATCTATCTATCTATCTATCTATCTATCTATCTATCTATCTATCTATCCATCCAGACATCCATCCATCCATCCATCATATCTCTATCTCTATCTATCTATCTATCTATCTATCTATCTATCTATCTATCTATCTATCTATCTATCTATCTATCTATCTATCTATCTATCTTTCTTTCTTTCTATCCATCCATCCATCCATCCATCCATCCATCCATCCATATATCCAACCATCGATCATATCTATCATATCTATCATCTATCTATCTATCTATCTATCTATCTATCTATCTATCTATCTATCTATCTATCTATCTATCTATCTATCTATCCATCCAGACATCCATCCATCCATCATTCTATCTGTCTATCTATCTATCTATCTATCTATCTATCTATCTATCTATCTATCTATCTATCTATCTATGTATACATCCAGACATCCATCCATCCATCATATCTCTATCTATCTATCTATCTATCTATCTATCTATCTATCTATCTATCTATCAATCTATCTATACATCGAGACATCCATCCATCCATCATATCTCTATCTATCTATCTATCTATCTATCTATCTATCTATCTATCTATCTATCTATCTGTCTTTCAGTCTGTCTGTCCGTCCGTCTGTCTATCTATCTATCTTTCTACCTTTCCATCCATTATATCTCTCTATCTTTGTATGTATGTATGTATGTATGTATGTATCTATCTATCTATCTATCTATCTATCTATCTATCTATCTATCTATCTATCTATCTATCTCTATCATATCTATCTATCCATCCATCCATCCATCCATCCATCATATCAATGTATCTATCTATCTATCTATCTATCTATCTATCTATCTATCTATCTATCTATCTATCTATCTATCTATCTACCTTTCTTTCTTTCTATCTTTCTATCTATCTATCCATCCATACATCCATACATCCATAATGTCTGTCATATCTATCTATCTATCTATCTATCTATCTATCTATCTATCTATCTATCTATCTATCTATCTATCTATCTATCGATCCCTCCATCCATCCATCCATACATCCATCCATCATATCTATCAATCTATCTATCTATCTATCCATCCATCCATCCTTCCATCCATCCATCATATCTATCCATTCCTCCCTCCCTCCCTCCAGCCATCCATCCATCCTATCTATCATATCTATCTATCTATCTATCTATCTATCTATCCATCCATCCATCTGTCTATCTATCTTTCCACCTTTCTATCCAATATATCTATGTATGTATGTATGTATGTATGTATGTATGTATCTATCTATCTATCTATCTATCTATCTATCTATCTATCTATCTATCTATCTATCTTATCTATCCATCCATCCATCCATCCATCCATCCATCATGTCTGTCATATCTATCCATCCATCCATCCATCTATCCATCTATCTATCATATCTATCATATCTATCTATCTATCTATCCATCCATCCATCCATCCATCCATGATATCTATCCATCCATCCATCCTAACTATCACATCTATCTATCTATCTATCTTTCTATCTTTCTATCTTTCTATTCATCCTATCTATCAATCAATCAATCTATCCATCCATCTATCCATTCATCCATCCATCCATCCATCATATCAATGAATCAATCTATCTATCTATCTATCTTATCTATCTATCTATCCATCCATCCATCCATCCATCCATCCTTCTTTCTTTCTTTCTTTCTTTCTTTCTTTCTTTCTTTCTTTCTTTCTTTCTTTCTTTCTTTCTATCCATCCATCCATCCATCCATATATCCAACCATCGATCATATCTATCATATCTATCATATCTATCATCTATCTATCTATCTATCTATCTATCTATCTATCTATCTATCTATGTATCCATCCATCCATCCATCCATCCATCCATCCATCCATCCATCATTCTATCTGTCTATCTATCTATCTATCTATCTATCTATCTATCTATCTATCTATCTATCTATCTATCTATCTATCTATCTACCTATCTATCCATCCAGACGTCCATCCATCCATCTATCTATCTATCGTATCTATCTATCTATCTTTCTATCCATCCATACATCCATATATTGATCTATCCATCATATCTATCTATACGTCCATCCATACATCCATCCATCCATCATATCTATCAATCTTCCTATCTATCTATCCATCCATCCATCCATCCATCCATCCATCATATCTATCCATCCATCCATCCTATCTATCATATCTATCTATCTATCTATCTATCTATCTATCTATCTATCTATCTATCTATCTATCTATACATCCATCCATCCATCCATCCATCCATCCATATATCCATCCATCCATCATATCTATCATATCTATCTATCTATCAATCAATCAATCTATCTATCTATCTATCTATCGATCATCTATCTATCTATCTATCTATCTATCTATCTATCTATCTATCTATCTATCTATCTAATTATCCATCAATCCATCTATCCTATCTATCTATCTATCTATCATCTATCTATCTATCTATCTATCTATCTATCTATCTATCTATCTATCTATCTATCTATCTATCTATCTAACATATGTATCTATGTATCTTTCTATCCATCCATCCATCCATCCATCATGTTTGTCATATCTATCTATCGATCTATCCATCCATCCACCTATCTATCTATCATATCTATCAATCTATCTTTCTATCCATCCATCCATCCATCCATATATCCATCTCTCCATCATATCTATCATATCTATCTATCTATCTATCCATCCATCCATCCATCCATCCATCCATCCACCCACCCGTCCATCATATCCATCCATATATCCATCCATCCATAATATCTATCTATCTAT
>CM075966.1:26379719-26384719 GCA_038048745.1 Coluber constrictor foxii | reverse complement strand
CTCCACTAATGGAGGAGATATCACAAATCTCCAATTTTTTTTTTTGCCTTTCAGCCCAATCTCATGGGCCATCCAGACAGTGTAATATAGCCGACAAGCTATTTTCTATATTTTTAATGTTTTTGCTGATAATTATAAATAAGTAAGGGAGGCTGTGATAGATCTATTTCGAGCTTATTGGCTCTCGTCAGACAGTCATACCCTTTACTGGGATTTGAACCTGGGCAGTCTGCTTGTAAGGCAGTTGATTTAACCCTCAGGCCACAGGCTCTTATCCAATTACCAGCTCATTTCCAGGTAGGTTTATTTATATGTTTTTGTAAGTCATCCTGGATCTCCACTAATGGAGGAGATATCACAAATCTCCAATTTTTTTTTTTTTTTTTTTTTTTTTTTTGCCTTTCAGCCCAATCTCATGGGCCATCCAGACAGTGTAATATAGCCGACAAGCTATTTTCTATATTTTTAATGTTTTTGCTGATAATTATAAATAAGTAAGGGAGGCTGTGATAGATCTATTTCGAGCTTATTGGCTCTCGTCAGACAGTCATACCCTTTACTGGGATTTGAACCTGGGCAGTCTGCTTGTAAGGCAGTTGATTTAACCCTCAGGCCACAGGCTCTTATCCAATTACCAGCTCATTTCCAGGTAGGTTTATTTATATGTTTTTGTAAGTCATCCTGGATCTCCACTAATGGAGGAGATATCACAAATCTCCAATTTTTTTTTTTTTTTTTTTTTTTTTTTTTTTTTTTTTTGCCTTTCAGCCCAATCTCATGGGCCATCCAGACAGTGTAATATAGCCGACAAGCTATTTTCTATATTTTTAATGTTTTTGCTGATAATTATAAATAAGTAAGGGAGGCTGTGATAGATCTATTTCGAGCTTATTGGCTCTCGTCAGACAGTCATACCCTTTACTGGGATTTGAACCTGGGCAGTCTGCTTGTAAGGCAGTTGATTTAACCCTCAGGCCACAGGCTCTTATCCAATTACCAGCTCATTTCCAGGTAGGTTTATTTATATGTTTTTGTAAGTCATCCTGGATCTCCACTAATGGAGGAGATATCACAAATCTCCAATTTTTTTTTTTTTTTTTTTTTTTTTTGCCTTTCAGCCCAATCTCATGGGCCATCCAGACAGTGTAATATAGCCGACAAGCTATTTTCTATATTTTTAATGTTTTTGCTGATAATTATAAATAAGTAAGGGAGGCTGTGATAGATCTATTTCGAGCTTATTGGCTCTCGTCAGACAGTCATACCCTTTACTGGGATTTGAACCTGGGCAGTCTGCTTGTAAGGCAGTTGATTTAACCCTCAGGCCACAGGCTCTTATCCAATTACCAGCTCATTTCCAGGTAGGTTTATTTATATGTTTTTGTAAGTCATCCTGGATCTCCACTAATGGAGGAGATATCACAAATCTCCAATTTTTTTTTTTTTTTTTTTTTTTTTTTTTTTTGCCTTTCAGCCCAATCTCATGGGCCATCCAGACAGTGTAATATAGCCGACAAGCTATTTTCTATATTTTTAATGTTTTTGCTGATAATTATAAATAAGTAAGGGAGGCTGTGATAGATCTATTTCGAGCTTATTGGCTCTCGTCAGACAGTCATACCCTTTACTGGGATTTGAACCTGGGCAGTCTGCTTGTAAGGCAGTTGATTTAACCCTCAGGCCACAGGCTCTTATCCAATTACCAGCTCATTTCCAGGTAGGTTTATTTATATGTTTTTGTAAGTCATCCTGGATCTCCACTAATGGAGGAGATATCACAAATCTCCAATTTTTTTTTTTTGCCTTTCAGCCCAATCTCATGGGCCATCCAGACAGTGTAATATAGCCGACAAGCTATTTTCTATATTTTTAATGTTTTTGCTGATAATTATAAATAAGTAAGGGAGGCTGTGATAGATCTATTTCGAGCTTATTGGCTCTCGTCAGACAGTCATACCCTTTACTGGGATTTGAACCTGGGCAGTCTGCTTGTAAGGCAGTTGATTTAACCCTCAGGCCACAGGCTCTTATCCAATTACCAGCTCATTTCCAGGTAGGTTTATTTATATGTTTTTGTAAGTCATCCTGGATCTCCACTAATGGAGGAGATATCACAAATCTCCAATTTTTTTTTTTGCCTTTCAGCCCAATCTCATGGGCCATCCAGACAGTGTAATATAGCCGACAAGCTATTTTCTATATTTTTAATGTTTTTGCTGATAATTATAAATAAGTAAGGGAGGCTGTGATAGATCTATTTCGAGCTTATTGGCTCTCGTCAGACAGTCATACCCTTTACTGGGATTTGAACCTGGGCAGTCTGCTTGTAAGGCAGTTGATTTAACCCTCAGGCCACAGGCTCTTATCCAATTACCAGCTCATTTCCAGGTAGGTTTATTTATATGTTTTTGTAAGTCATCCTGGATCTCCACTAATGGAGGAGATATCACAAATCTCCAATTTTTTTTTTTTTTTGCCTTTCAGCCCAATCTCATGGGCCATCCAGACAGTGTAATATAGCCGACAAGCTATTTTCTATATTTTTAATGTTTTTGCTGATAATTATAAATAAGTAAGGGAGGCTGTGATAGATCTATTTCGAGCTTATTGGCTCTCGTCAGACAGTCATACCCTTTACTGGGATTTGAACCTGGGCAGTCTGCTTGTAAGGCAGTTGATTTAACCCTCAGGCCACAGGCTCTTATCCAATTACCAGCTCATTTCCAGGTAGGTTTATTTATATGTTTTTGTAAGTCATCCTGGATCTCCACTAATGGAGGAGATATCACAAATCTCCAATTTTTTTTTTTGCCTTTCAGCCCAATCTCATGGGCCATCCAGACAGTGTAATATAGCCGACAAGCTATTTTCTATATTTTTAATGTTTTTGCTGATAATTATAAATAAGTAAGGGAGGCTGTGATAGATCTATTTCGAGCTTATTGGCTCTCGTCAGACAGTCATACCCTTTACTGGGATTTGAACCTGGGCAGTCTGCTTGTAAGGCAGTTGATTTAACCCTCAGGCCACAGGCTCTTATCCAATTACCAGCTCATTTCCAGGTAGGTTTATTTATATGTTTTTGTAAGTCATCCTGGATCTCCACTAATGGAGGAGATATCACAAATCTCCAATTTTTTTTTTTTTTTTTTTGCCTTTCAGCCCAATCTCATGGGCCATCCAGACAGTGTAATATAGCCGACAAGCTATTTTCTATATTTTTAATGTTTTTGCTGATAATTATAAATAAGTAAGGGAGGCTGTGATAGATCTATTTCGAGCTTATTGGCTCTCGTCAGACAGTCATACCCTTTACTGGGATTTGAACCTGGGCAGTCTGCTTGTAAGGCAGTTGATTTAACCCTCAGGCCACAGGCTCTTATCCAATTACCAGCTCATTTCCAGGTAGGTTTATTTATATGTTTTTGTAAGTCATCCTGGATCTCCACTAATGGAGGAGATATCACAAATCTCCAATTTTTTTTTTTTTTTTTTTTTTTTTTTTTTTTTTTGCCTTTCAGCCCAATCTCATGGGCCATCCAGACAGTGTAATATAGCCGACAAGCTATTTTCTATATTTTTAATGTTTTTGCTGATAATTATAAATAAGTAAGGGAGGCTGTGATAGATCTATTTCGAGCTTATTGGCTCTCGTCAGACAGTCATACCCTTTACTGGGATTTGAACCTGGGCAGTCTGCTTGTAAGGCAGTTGATTTAACCCTCAGGCCACAGGCTCTTATCCAATTACCAGCTCATTTCCAGGTAGGTTTATTTATATGTTTTTGTAAGTCATCCTGGATCTCCACTAATGGAGGAGATATCACAAATCTCCAATTTTTTTTTTTTTTTTTTTTTTTTTTTTTTTTTGCCTTTCAGCCCAATCTCATGGGCCATCCAGACAGTGTAATATAGCCGACAAGCTATTTTCTATATTTTTAATGTTTTTGCTGATAATTATAAATAAGTAAGGGAGGCTGTGATAGATCTATTTCGAGCTTATTGGCTCTCGTCAGACAGTCATACCCTTTACTGGGATTTGAACCTGGGCAGTCTGCTTGTAAGGCAGTTGATTTAACCCTCAGGCCACAGGCTCTTATCCAATTACCAGCTCATTTCCAGGTAGGTTTATTTATATGTTTTTGTAAGTCATCCTGGATCTCCACTAATGGAGGAGATATCACAAATCTCCAATTTTTTTTTTTTTGCCTTTCAGCCCAATCTCATGGGCCATCCAGACAGTGTAATATAGCCGACAAGCTATTTTCTATATTTTTAATGTTTTTGCTGATAATTATAAATAAGTAAGGGAGGCTGTGATAGATCTATTTCGAGCTTATTGGCTCTCGTCAGACAGTCATACCCTTTACTGGGATTTGAACCTGGGCAGTCTGCTTGTAAGGCAGTTGATTTAACCCTCAGGCCACAGGCTCTTATCCAATTACCAGCTCATTTCCAGGTAGGTTTATTTATATGTTTTTGTAAGTCATCCTGGATCTCCACTAATGGAGGAGATATCACAAATCTCCAATTTTTTTTTTTTTTTTTTTTTTTTTTTTTTTTTTTTTTTTTTTTTTTTTTTTTTGCCTTTCAGCCCAATCTCATGGGCCATCCAGACAGTGTAATATAGCCGACAAGCTATTTTCTATATTTTTAATGTTTTTGCTGATAATTATAAATAAGTAAGGGAGGCTGTGATAGATCTATTTCGAGCTTATTGGCTCTCGTCAGACAGTCATACCCTTTACTGGGATTTGAACCTGGGCAGTCTGCTTGTAAGGCAGTTGATTTAACCCTCAGGCCACAGGCTCTTATCCAATTACCAGCTCATTTCCAGGTAGGTTTATTTATATGTTTTTGTAAGTCATCCTGGATCTCCACTAATGGAGGAGATATCACAAATCTCCAATTTTTTTTTTTTTGCCTTTCAGCCCAATCTCATGGGCCATCCAGACAGTGTAATATAGCCGACAAGCTATTTTCTATATTTTTAATGTTTTT
>CM075966.1:26232219-26234719 GCA_038048745.1 Coluber constrictor foxii | reverse complement strand
CTATCATATCTATCTATCTATCTTTCTATCGATCCATCAATATATCCATCTATCCATCATATCTATCATATCTATCTATCTATCTATACATCCATTCATCCATCAATCCATCCATGATATCCATCCATCCATCCATCCATCCATCCATCCATCCATCCATCCTAACTATCACATCTATCTATCTATCTATCTATCTATCTATCTATCTATCTATCTATCTTTCTATCTTTCTATCTATCTATCTATCTATCTATCTATCTATCTATCTATCTATCTATCTATACATCCAGACATCCATCCATCCATCATATCTCTATCTATCTATCTATCTCTATCTATCTATCTATCATCTATCTATCTATCTATCTATCTATCTATCTATCTATCTATCTATCTATCCATCCATCCATCCATCCACCTATCTATCTATCATATCTATCTATCTATCTTTCTATCGATCCATCAATATATCCATCTATCCATCATATCTATCATATCTATCTATCTATCTATACATCCATTCATCCATCAATCCATCCATGATATCCATCCATCCATCCATCCATCCATCCATCCATCCATCCATCCATCCTAACTATCACATCTATCTATCTATCTATCTATCTATCTATCTATCTATCTATCTATCTATCTATCTATCTATCTATCTATCTATCTTTCTATCTTTCTATCTTTCTATCTTTCTATCTTTCTATCTTTCTATCTTTCTATTCATCCTATCTATCTATCAATCTATCTATCTATCTATCTATCTATCTATCTATCTATCTATCTATCTATCTATCTATCCATCCATCCATTCATCCATCCATCCATCCATCATATCAATGTATCTATCTATCTATCTATCTATCTATCTATCTATCTATCTATCTATCTATCTATCTATCTATCTATCTATCTATCTGTCTATCTTTCTATCTTTCTATCTTTCTATTCATCCTATCTATCAATCTATCTTTCTTTCTTTCTTTCTTTCTATCCATCCATCCATCCATCCATCCATATATCCAACCATCTATCATATCTATCATATCTATCATCTATCTATCTATCTATCTATCTATCTATCTATCTATCTATCTATCTATCTATCTATCCATCCATCCATCCATCCATCCATCCATCCATCCATCCATCCATCATATCAATGTATCTATCTATCTATCTATCTATCTATCTATCTATCTATCTATACATCCAGACATCCATCCGTCCATCATATCTATATCTATCTATCTATCTATCTATCTATCTATCTATCTATCTATCTATCTATCTCTATCTATCTATCTATCTATCTATCTATCTATCTATCTATCTATCTCTATCTATCTATCTATCTATCTATCTATCTATCTATCTATCATCTATCTATCTATCTTTATATCTTATCTATCTATCTATCCATCCATCCATCCATCCATCATGTCTTTCATATCTATCTATCTATCCATCCATCCACCTATCTATCTATCATATCTATCTATCTATCTTTCTATCCATCCATCTATCAATATATCCATCTATCCATCATATCTATCATATCTATCTATCTATCTATACATCCATTCATCCATCCATCCATCCATCCATCCATCATATCTGTCTGTCTGTCTGTCTGTCTGTCTGTCTATCTATCTATCTATCTATCTATCTATCTATCTATACATCCAGACATCCATCCATCCATCATATCTCTATGTATCTCTCTCTCTCTCTCTCTCTCTCTCTCTCTCTCTCTCTCTCTCTCTCTCTCTCTTTCTATCTATCTATCTATCTATCATCTATCTATCTTATCTATCTATCTATCCATCCATCCACCTATCTATCTATCATATCGATCTATCTATCTATCTTTCTATCCATCCATCAATATATCCATCTATCCATCATATCTATCATATCTATCTATCTATCTATACATCCATTCATCCATCAATCCATCCATGATATCCATCCATCCATCCATCCATCCATCCATCCATCCTAACTATCACATCTATCTATCTATCTATCTTTCTATCTTTCTATCTTTCTATTCATCCTATCTATCAATCTATCTATCTATCTATCCATCCATCCATCCATCCATCCATCCATCATATCAATGTATCTATCTATCTATCTATCTATCTATATCTATCTATCTATCTATCTACTTATCTATCTATCTATCTATCTATCATGCCTATCTATCACATCCATCCATCTATCTATCTATCTATCTATCTATCTATCTATCTTTCTTTCTTTCTTTCTTTCTTTCTTTCTTTCTTTCTATTCCATACATCCATCCATCCATCCATCTATCCATCTATCCATCATATCTATCATATCTGTCTATCTATCTATACATCCATCCATCCATCCATCCATGATATCTATCCATCCATCCATCCATCCATCCTAACTATCACATCTATCTATCTATCTATCTTTCTATCTTTCTGTCTTTCTATCTTTCTATCTTTCTATT
>CM075966.1:26199719-26207219 GCA_038048745.1 Coluber constrictor foxii | reverse complement strand
TCTTTCTATCCATCCATCCATCCATCCATCCATCCATATATCCAACCATCTATCATATCTATCATATCTATCATCTATCAATCTATCTATCTATCTATCTATCTATCTATCTATCTATCTATCTATCTATCTATCTATCCATCCATCCATCCATCCATCCATCCATCCATCCATCATATCAATGTATCTATCTATCTATCTATCTATCTATCTATCTATCTATACATCCAGACATCCATCCATCCATCATATCTATATCTATCTCTCTATCTATCTATCTATATATCTATCTATCTATCGATCTCTATCTATCTATCTATCGATCTCTATCTATCTATCTATCTATCTATCTATCTATCTATCTATCTATCTATCTATCTATCTTTATATCTTATCTATCTATCTATCCATCCATCCATCCATCATGTCTTTCATATCTATCTATCTATCCATCCATCCACCTATCTATCTATCATATCTATCTATCTATCTTTCTATCCATCCATCTATCAATATATCCATCTATCCATCATATCTATCATATCTATCTATCTATCTATACATCCATTCATCCATCAATCCATCCATGATATCTATCCATCCATCCATCCATCCTAACTATCACATCTATCTATCTATCTATCTTTCTATCTTTCTATCTTTCTATTCATCCTATCTATCTATCTATCTATCTATCTATCTATCTATCTATCTATCTATCTATCTATCCATCCATCCATCCATCCATCCATCCATCATATCAATGTATCTATCTATCTATCTATCATGCCTATCTATCTATCTGTTTGTCTGTCTATCTATCTATCTATCTATCTATCTATCTATCCATCCATCCATCCATCCATCCATCCATCCATCCATCCATCCATCCATCCATCCATCTATCTATCTATCTATCTATCTATCTATCTATCTATCTTTCTTTCTTTCTTTCTATTCCATCCATCCATCCATATATCCAACCATCCATCATATCTATCATATCTATCTATCTATCTATCTATCTATCTATCTATCTATCTATCTATCTATCTATCCATCCATCCATCCATCCATCCATCCATCCATCCATCCATCCATCATATCTATCTATCTATCTATCTATCTATCTATCTATCTATCTATCTATCTATCTATCTATCTATCTATCTGTCATGCCTATCTATCATATCTATCTATCTGTTTGTCTATCTATCTATCTATCTATCTATCTATCTATCTATCTATCATCTATCCATCCATCCATCTATCTATCTATCTATCTATCTATCTATCTATCTTTCTTTCTTTCTTTCTTTCTTTCTTTTTTTTTAATGAATATTTTATTGAATTTTTATAAATACAAAAAGTTTTCATTTCTCTTTACATCAGATTTGCAGTGTTTTTACATATATACAAATAAATATTTGGTGTCACCTTTACCCTTTATTATTCTTTATTTAACACACCTTTTAGTCCTGTTACTTTTCTTTCATTCATCCATTCGTACCACCTTTCCCACACATTATAGTAGTCTGAGTTTTCGTCATTATTTAATTCGTAAGTTAGTTTGCTCATCTCTGCACACTCTAATACCTTCTTAACTATAAGTTCTTCTGGTGGCAGGGTTTTTTCCTTCCAGTATTGGGCATATGCCAACCTAGCAGCTGTAATTATGTGTATTATTAAGTGGTTCTTTGTTTTCCCAAATCTCTTCTTCACCATTCCCAAGAGGAATAGTTCTGGTATCCCCTCTACTTCTTCTCTAATTATCTCTTGTAACCATCTCCCAATTATGGTCCAATATTTTTTCGCTTCGGGGCATGTCCACCACATATGAAAGAAGGTGCCCTGACCGTGGCCACATTTCCAACAATTTGGGGACATATTTGGAAACATTTTCGATAATCTAGCAGGCGCTAAATACCATCTATGAAACATTTTGTAATGATTTTCCTTATAAGATGCAGCTCTAGTCATCTTGTAATTTTTATTCCATGATTCTTCCCATTCATCAAAGTTTAAGTTATGTCCAATATTTTTTTCCCAGGCGCTTAATTGGTTTTGGGCTATGACCTCGGGTCTATCTTGGTCTAATAAGTAATTATAGAGTTTGGCTAGGGCCTTTTTTCCGCTTCCCATCAAAATTTTATCCAACCCATTGTAGCTTAATTCTAAACCAAATTTATCCTTATCCTGCTGGTATCTTGATTTTATTTGTAAATATGTCCACCAGTCAAAGTTTATGCCTTGGTCTCTCAGATCTTCATTCGATTTAAGGTTTCCTCCTCCATCTAAAATATCACTGTATCTGCATATTTTCTCCATACCCCATCTGTTTGGGAGGATCAAAGCCTCCATCGTAGAGAGCCATTTTGGCACTTTATTGTAGCATCTCTGTCTAATTTCGGTCCATGTTTGTAATAATGAATCTCTAATTTTGTGTCTGCGGAAATGTGTTCTTTTTTTTGTGTCTACCTCCCATAAATATGAGTGCCACCCTTTCTGTAGGTCATGTCCTTCTAACGTTAAAATTCTTTTATTTTCCAAAGTGACCCACTCCTTTATCCAAACTAACTTGGCGGCCTTCAAATATGCTTCCCAATCAGGGAGACCAAATCCTCCCATGTTTCTTTTCCCCTGTAGTACTTTAAAAGAAATCCTCGACTTTTTGCCCTCCCATACAAATTTCCGAATGTTTTTATTCAATTCTAAAAAAAATTTTTTGTCCAAATTCAGTGGTATATTTTGATATAAAAATAACATTTTTGGGAGAATGTTCATTTTAATCGCAGCTATCTTGCCTATAAGTGACAATTTAATTTTCTTCCATCTATTCAAATCTTGTTTTATTTTTTGGAGTAGGGGAGTATAATTATCATCCTTCAGGGATGAGCACCTTGCCGTTATCCAAATTCCGAGGTATTTTATTTTCTTGACAACCTGTAACCCCAGCTTTCCTTCTATCTCCTGTTTCTGTGTCTCCGTTACATTCTTGGTTAATAATTTAGTTTTTGTTTTATTCAGTTTAAAGCCTGACACTACTCCATATTTGTCCAATTCTTCTAATACTTTTAGTCCAGATTCTAATGGGTCTTCTAATATTAAAGCCACGTCGTCTGCAAATGCTTGAGTTTTATAGACCTCTTTCCTAATCTTTAAACCTTTGATCTCCTCATCTTTCCTAATTTTTTGTAGTAGGACTTCTAGAGCCAAGATAAATAATAACGGAGATAGGGGGCATCCCTGCCTTACCCCCTTCCTTATCTGAAATGTTCTTGTCCTGTCTCCGTTTACTAAGATGCTCGCCCTTTGTTTGTCATATATAGTTTTAATCATTTTTTCATAGTTTGATCCAAATCCCATTATTCTAATTAGTTTGATCATAAAATTCCAATTTAAGTTATCGAATGCCTTTTGGGCATCCAAAAATATTAAGGCCATCTGTTTTTCCGAATGTTCCTCATAGTACTCTAATGTATCTAATATTGTTCTCAAATTATCCCTTATTTGTCTCCCTGGGAGGAATCCATTTTGGTCTTTATATATCCAAGCGTTAAGTATTTTTTTAGTTCTTTCTGCCATTATGGTCATGAATAATTTATAGTCGGTGTTCAGAAGGGAAATTGGCCTATAATTCTGAATTTGTTTATGGTCAGCACCTTCTTTCGGCAAGAGTGTAACATACGCTTCCCTCCACGAATCCGGGATTTTTGATCCCCTCAGTGCCTCATTAAAGATTTCCAGTAGCTTTGGATGTAGAGTTTCTTCCAGTTTTTTGTATATTTCCCCTGGGAATCCATCTGGACCTGGCGATTTGTTATTCTTAAGTTTTGAAAGGGCTGTTTTAAGTTCATCAATTGTTATTTCCCTGTTAAGCATCTCCCTCTCTTCTTCGGCTATTTGTGGAAGCTCTGCATTTATCAAATATTGCTCTATTTCTTCTTTCGGGACCTCCTCTGCTTTGTATAAGGTTTCATAGTACTCCCTTGCTCTTTCTAATTTATCATCTTCTTCATTTAGAAGGTTACCCTCTGAATCTTCTAAAATTTGAATCGTCCCTTTTTCGTTTTCCTTTTTTAATTTGTAGGCCAACCACCTGCCTGTCTTGTTTGCATTCTCAAAATAGTATTGTTTTGTTCTTTTTAGTTTTTGTGCTAATTCTTCTTGTTCTACAATATTTAATTTATGCCTCCACATCAGCCAATTTTCTTTTATAGCTTTATCTCCAGGTTTCTCTTGGAGCTTTTTTTCTGCTTCTCCTAACTGTTTTAAGAGCTCATCCAGGGATTTTCTTTTTTCTTTATTTTTATATGCGCTATATGATATCACAACCCCTCTTAAATACGCTTTCATCGCATCCCATACAATTTCAGGGGATGTTCCTTGATTCCCATTTTCCTTAAAGAAGAGCCTTACTTCTTCTTTCATTTTATCCATACACTCCTTATCATTCAATAAATTCACATTAAATCTCCATCTCTGATGTTTCCTTCTTTTTATATTTTTCCATTTTATCTCCAAGGGGTTGTGATCCGCCCACATATTTGGATTAATCTCTGCTGATGCTATTTCAGCTCCAAGCTTCGTGGTGACCCAGGCCATATCAATTCTCGACCAAGACTTCTGTGGGTTGGAATAAAATGTATACTGTCTATCGTTTGGATGTAGGGTTCTCCATATATCAATCAGATTCAATTCTTCAACTAAATCAAAAAACGCTTTTGGTAACTTTGCTCTTTTGTTTTTATTTATTTTATTACTTTTATAATCTTTGTCTGGGTCCACAATTCCATTGAAGTCACCTAATAAACAAATTTCATTATATTCCATTTTTCCCAATTGCTCGTGGAGTTTTTTAAAATATTCTCCCTGTTTCTTGTTCGGAACATAAATGCCCACTAATAGTATTTTAGAATTACCTCTCATTATTTCAATCATAAGTGTTCTTCCCTTTGTATCCTTATATTTTAAATCTGATTCAATCCCTTTTTTAACATAGATTACTATCCCCCTTTTTTTTTTCTCTGCTAGCGAGGTAAATGTTTTGCCAAATTTTTTATATTCCAGACAGTTACCCTCATCCTTTTTTACGTGAACTTCTTGTAAACAAATTATATCTACATTTTGTTTTACTAATTTTGTAAGTGTTAGTTTCCTTTTTTTCTTATCATTCAATCCATTGACATTTACTGATATTATTCTCAGATCGTTCATGTTTATTTGTTAGCTTCTTTTTTGTTGTTGTTGTTGTTGTTGTTTTGTTTTGTTTTTCCTTTCCTTCCTTCCCCTCCCTTCTCCTCCCTTCCCTTCCGGTTCTTAGCTTTTATTTGTTTCTTACGGCTCTTACTGGTCTTGTTTTCTTCTCCTTAGCTTCCTCTTCTTCTGTCCTCTTCTCTTCTGGGATTCTTTCTTTGTTGTTCTGTTGAAGTGGGGTCTCCTCTACTAAATTTGTTGATTCTATCTCCTCCTTACTACTTTGTTCTTCCTCTACTCCCCTTAATTGGTCAAGAAAATCCTGCGCTGTACTCAAACTATCAATTTTTATTTTTCTCCCCTGCCAAGTGATTAACATCCCTTCCGGAAGAAGCCATTTAAATAGGATATTTCTTTTATTCAATTGCACCGCTAAGAATCTATATTCTTTTCTAGTCTCTCTCACCCTCCTTGGCACCTGTTTCAGAATGATCACTTCCTTTCCGCCATATGTTATTTGTTCTTCTCTGGCTATATTATATAATATATCTCTTACTTTCTTCCTTGCGAATCGGACATGGACTTCTCTAGGTAATCTATTTCTTCTTGCATAGTTTGTTTGGACGCGATAGACCTCGTCCAATTCTCTAATAATCTCTTGTTTGTCCTGTTGGAGCACCTCTGCGATCAATTCTGCCATCTTTTCTCCCAACTCCTCCTCTTTATCCTCTACAACATTCTGGAAACGGAGGTAGAACGATGCCCTGTCCATTTCCAATTGGATTAATGCGTCCCCTAAATTCTTATTCTGCATTGTCAACGTCTGATCCACCGTATCTATTCTCTTTTCATTTTGTTCTATTTTTGACTCTGCCTTCTGAATCCTTTGTTCGTTGTTAAATATTGAAACTTGTATCTCGTTCATTTTTTGATCTAATGCCTGAATATCTGTTTTTAATTCGGAGTGGTTGCTTGACATTTTTTCCTGTAAGGCCATCATGGTCTCTTGAATTAACGTCAATGTTGATTGCATGGAAATCAGCGTTGGGGTTGCTATGGATTTTTCAGATTTTGATAGGCCTTCCGTTGATTTTTGCATCGCTGGGGAGGTCATAGTTATAGTGGGGTTTGAGGGGATCTTTTTTCCTGTTTTCACAATTGTAGATGACACGTTTGCCATTTCTTTCAGGATTGTTTTTTGCTCCCTAATTATTCTTTCGATATTTTTCCAAATTAGCATTCACTAGATAACACTTATATTAAAGTATCTTTTCTTGGTCTTAAAAATCTATTTAACACTCTATGTCCCTTTCAATCAATATCCAGTATAAATATCACTTGATTCGTTATCTTAATACCAAAAAATAATAATGTATATCTTAATGTTAATTGATTAAATTAATTAAATTAAATTACTCATTTATAATTAATTTATCAGATAATAATTAGAACCTTTATAAAAGCTGAATCTGCTTAGGAAGGGAGGAGAAGAAAAAAAAAGGAAAGAAAGATGAATGAGGTTAGGACAAGTCTTCTTGTCCTACCATAATTAATTATAATTTTTCTTAATAACCTAAGACCTAAATAACCTAAATCTCTATGTTCTTAAAAGAGAGGAAAAGAAAAAGAGAAGAAAAAAAAAGATGAAAAAAGAAAAGAGAAAGCGAAAAGAAAAAAGGAAGAAAAGAGAGAAGAAAAGAAAAGGAAATAAAACAAAAAAAAAACCAAAAGAACAATACAAAATGCAGTTATAATTTATATCTAAAAATTCTATATCGGACCTAAATTTAAAAGCTGGTTCTTAACCTCACAATCTAAGTATAGCTATGTATGAAGAAATTAACACAAATGGGTATTATTATACAAGTGAATCTACTATAATATATAGTATATACTAAATATATGCTAAATATACTGTATATACTAAAAATATGGAAAAGTCAGCAATTAATTAGTATAAGAATTATCAACTCTTATTAATTATATTATTATAACAATATAAAAAACCACATAGAAAAAGAAGAAATATCTTCAAAATAGTACAAAGAAAGTTTATCTAGGGGAAAGCTAAAATAGAGTAAAGAAAAAAGGGGAGAAGAAAAAATATATATTGTGTCTTAGGTTTTCAATAGACAGCTGAGGGAACTTCCCCTAAATTCCTTTTAACAGTTCCTTTTGAACAAGTAGAGGTTTTACCAGATCCTCCTCCAATCTCCTCCAAGTCTTTCTCTGTGCCAAGTTGATTTATTAAAGTCCAGTTCTTTATGGTAACTTCCCTCTGCTAGATTGTCTCCGTACCAGTCT
>CM075966.1:26189719-26194719 GCA_038048745.1 Coluber constrictor foxii | reverse complement strand
GTCTAATAAGTAATTATAGAGTTTGGCTAGGGCCTTTTTTCCGCTTCCCATCAAAATTTTATCCAACCCATTGTAGCTTAATTCTAAACCAAATTTATCCTTATCCTGCTGGTATCTTGATTTTATTTGTAAATATGTCCACCAGTCAAAGTTTATGCCTTGGTC
The DNA here is from genome assembly GCA_038048745.1 of Coluber constrictor foxii. NCBI lineage: Eukaryota > Metazoa > Chordata > Lepidosauria > Squamata > Colubridae > Coluber > Coluber constrictor. The sequence continues at coordinate 26,194,554 of CM075966.1, read as the reverse complement.
TCTCAGATCTTCATTCGATTTAAGGTTTCCTCCTCCATCTAAAATATCACTGTATCTGCATATTTTCTCCATACCCCATCTGTTTGGGAGGATCAAAGCCTCCATCGTAGAGAGCCATTTTGGCACTTTATTGTAGCATCTCTGTCTAATTTCGGTCCATGTTTGTAATAATGAATCTCTAATTTTGTGTCTGCGGAAATGTGTTCTTTTTTTTGTGTCTACCTCCCATAAATATGAGTGCCACCCTTTCTGTAGGTCATGTCCTTCTAACGTTAAAATTCTTTTATTTTCCAAAGTGACCCACTCCTTTATCCAAACTAACTTGGCGGCCTTCAAATATGCTTCCCAATCAGGGAGACCAAATCCTCCCATGTTTCTTTTCCCCTGTAGTACTTTAAAAGAAATCCTCGACTTTTTGCCCTCCCATACAAATTTCCGAATGTTTTTATTCAATTCTAAAAAAATTTTTTTGTCCAAATTCAGTGGTATATTTTGATATAAAAATAACATTTTTGGGAGAATGTTCATTTTAATCGCAGCTATCTTGCCTATAAGTGACAATTTAATTTTCTTCCATCTATTCAAATCTTGTTTTATTTTTTGGAGTAGGGGAGTATAATTATCATCCTTCAGGGATGAGCACCTTGCCGTTATCCAAATTCCGAGGTATTTTATTTTCTTGACAACCTGTAACCCCAGCTTTCCTTCTATCTCCTGTTTCTGTGTCTCCGTTACATTCTTGGTTAATAATTTAGTTTTTGTTTTATTCAGTTTAAAGCCTGACACTACTCCATATTTGTCCAATTCTTCTAATACTTTTAGTCCAGATTCTAATGGGTCTTCTAATATTAAAGCCACGTCGTCTGCAAATGCTTGAGTTTTATAGACCTCTTTCCTAATCTTTAAACCTTTGATCTCCTCATCTTTCCTAATTTTTTGTAGTAGGACTTCTAGAGCCAAGATAAATAATAACGGAGATAGGGGGCATCCCTGCCTTACCCCCTTCCTTATCTGAAATGTTCTTGTCCTGTCTCCGTTTACTAAGATGCTCGCCCTTTGTTTGTCATATATAGTTTTAATCATTTTTTCATAGTTTGATCCAAATCCCATTATTCTAATTAGTTTGATCATAAAATTCCAATTTAAGTTATCGAATGCCTTTTGGGCATCCAAAAATATTAAGGCCATCTGTTTTTCCGAATGTTCCTCATAGTACTCTAATGTATCTAATATTGTTCTCAAATTATCCCTTATTTGTCTCCCTGGGAGGAATCCATTTTGGTCTTTATATATCCAAGCGTTAAGTATTTTTTTAGTTCTTTCTGCCATTATGGTCATGAATAATTTATAGTCGGTGTTCAGAAGGGAAATTGGCCTATAATTCTGAATTTGTTTATGGTCAGCACCTTCTTTCGGCAAGAGTGTAACATACGCTTCCCTCCACGAATCCGGGATTTTTGATCCCCTCAGTGCCTCATTAAAGATTTCCAGTAGCTTTGGATGTAGAGTTTCTTCCAGTTTTTTGTATATTTCCCCTGGGAATCCATCTGGACCTGGCGATTTGTTATTCTTAAGTTTTGAAAGGGCTGTTTTAAGTTCATCAATTGTTATTTCCCTGTTAAGCATCTCCCTCTCTTCTTCGGCTATTTGTGGAAGCTCTGCATTTATCAAATATTGCTCTATTTCTTCTTTCGGGACCTCCTCTGCTTTGTATAAGGTTTCATAGTACTCCCTTGCTCTTTCTAATTTATCATCTTCTTCATTTAGAAGGTTACCCTCTGAATCTTCTAAAATTTGAATCGTCCCTTTTTCGTTTTCCTTTTTTAATTTGTAGGCCAACCACCTGCCTGTCTTGTTTGCATTCTCAAAATAGTATTGTTTTGTTCTTTTTAGTTTTTGTGCTAATTCTTCTTGTTCTACAATATTTAATTTATGCCTCCACATCAGCCAATTTTCTTTTATAGCTTTATCTCCAGGTTTCTCTTGGAGCTTTTTTTCTGCTTCTCCTAACTGTTTTAAGAGCTCATCCAGGGATTTTCTTTTTTCTTTATTTTTATATGCGCTATATGATATCACAACCCCTCTTAAATACGCTTTCATCGCATCCCATACAATTTCAGGGGATGTTCCTTGATTCCCATTTTCCTTAAAGAAGAGCCTTACTTCTTCTTTCATTTTATCCATACACTCCTTATCATTCAATAAATTCACATTAAATCTCCATCTCTGATGTTTCCTTCTTTTTATATTTTTCCATTTTATCTCCAAGGGGTTGTGATCCGCCCACATATTTGGATTAATCTCTGCTGATGCTATTTCAGCTCCAAGCTTCGTGGTGACCCAGGCCATATCAATTCTCGACCAAGACTTCTGTGGGTTGGAATAAAATGTATACTGTCTATCGTTTGGATGTAGGGTTCTCCATATATCAATCAGATTCAATTCTTCAACTAAATCAAAAAACGCTTTTGGTAACTTTGCTCTTTTGTTTTTATTTATTTTATTACTTTTATAATCTTTGTCTGGGTCCACAATTCCATTGAAGTCACCTAATAAACAAATTTCATTATATTCCATTTTTCCCAATTGCTCGTGGAGTTTTTTAAAATATTCTCCCTGTTTCTTGTTCGGAACATAAATGCCCACTAATAGTATTTTAGAATTACCTCTCATTATTTCAATCATAAGTGTTCTTCCCTTTGTATCCTTATATTTTAAATCTGATTCAATCCCTTTTTTAACATAGATTACTATCCCCCTTTTTTTTTTCTCTGCTAGCGAGGTAAATGTTTTGCCAAATTTTTTATATTCCAGACAGTTACCCTCATCCTTTTTTACGTGAACTTCTTGTAAACAAATTATATCTACATTTTGTTTTACTAATTTTGTAAGTGTTAGTTTCCTTTTTTTCTTATCATTCAATCCATTGACATTTACTGATATTATTCTCAGATCGTTCATGTTTATTTGTTAGCTTCTTTTTTGTTGTTGTTGTTGTTGTTGTTTTGTTTTGTTTTTCCTTTCCTTCCTTCCCCTCCCTTCTCCTCCCTTCCCTTCCGGTTCTTAGCTTTTATTTGTTTCTTACGGCTCTTACTGGTCTTGTTTTCTTCTCCTTAGCTTCCTCTTCTTCTGTCCTCTTCTCTTCTGGGATTCTTTCTTTGTTGTTCTGTTGAAGTGGGGTCTCCTCTACTAAATTTGTTGATTCTATCTCCTCCTTACTACTTTGTTCTTCCTCTACTCCCCTTAATTGGTCAAGAAAATCCTGCGCTGTACTCAAACTATCAATTTTTATTTTTCTCCCCTGCCAAGTGATTAACATCCCTTCCGGAAGAAGCCATTTAAATAGGATATTTCTTTTATTCAATTGCACCGCTAAGAATCTATATTCTTTTCTAGTCTCTCTCACCCTCCTTGGCACCTGTTTCAGAATGATCACTTCCTTTCCGCCATATGTTATTTGTTCTTCTCTGGCTATATTATATAATATATCTCTTACTTTCTTCCTTGCGAATCGGACATGGACTTCTCTAGGTAATCTATTTCTTCTTGCATAGTTTGTTTGGACGCGATAGACCTCGTCCAATTCTCTAATAATCTCTTGTTTGTCCTGTTGGAGCACCTCTGCGATCAATTCTGCCATCTTTTCTCCCAACTCCTCCTCTTTATCCTCTACAACATTCTGGAAACGGAGGTAGAACGATGCCCTGTCCATTTCCAATTGGATTAATGCGTCCCCTAAATTCTTATTCTGCATTGTCAACGTCTGATCCACCGTATCTATTCTCTTTTCATTTTGTTCTATTTTTGACTCTGCCTTCTGAATCCTTTGTTCGTTGTTAAATATTGAAACTTGTATCTCGTTCATTTTTTGATCTAATGCCTGAATATCTGTTTTTAATTCGGAGTGGTTGCTTGACATTTTTTCCTGTAAGGCCATCATGGTCTCTTGAATTAACGTCAATGTTGATTGCATGGAAATCAGCGTTGGGGTTGCTATGGATTTTTCAGATTTTGATAGGCCTTCCGTTGATTTTTGCATCGCTGGGGAGGTCATAGTTATAGTGGGGTTTGAGGGGATCTTTTTTCCTGTTTTCACAATTGTAGATGACACGTTTGCCATTTCTTTCAGGATTGTTTTTTGCTCCCTAATTATTCTTTCGATATTTTTCCAAATTAGCATTCACTAGATAACACTTATATTAAAGTATCTTTTCTTGGTCTTAAAAATCTATTTAACACTCTATGTCCCTTTCAATCAATATCCAGTATAAATATCACTTGATTCGTTATCTTAATACCAAAAAATAATAATGTATATCTTAACGTTAATTGATTAAATTAATTAAATTAAATTACTCATTTATAATTAATTTATCAGATAATAATTAGAACCTTTATAAAAGCTGAATCTGCTTAGGAAGGGAGGAGAAGAAAAAAAAAGGAAAGAAAGATGAATGAGGTTAGGACAAGTCTTCTTGTCCTACCATAATTAATTATAATTTTTCTTAATAACCTAAGACCTAAATAACCTAAATCTCTATGTTCTTAAAAGAGAGGAAAAGAAAAAGAGAAGAAAAAAAAAGATGAAAAAAGAAAAGAGAAAGCGAAAAGAAAAAAGGAAGAAAAGAGAGAAGAAAAGAAAAGGAAATAAAACAAAAAAAAAACCAAAAGAACAATACAAAATGCAGTTATAATTTATATCTAAAAATTCTATATCGGACCTAAATTTAAAAGCTGGTTCTTAACCTCACAATCTAAGTATAGCTATGTATGAAGAAATTAACACAAATGGGTATTATTATACAAGTGAATCTACTATAATATATAGTATATAC
>CM075966.1:26172219-26174719 GCA_038048745.1 Coluber constrictor foxii | reverse complement strand
TATCTATCTATCTTTCTTTCTTTCTTTCTTTCTTTCTTTCTTTCTTTCTTTCTTTCTTTCTTTCTTTCTTTCTATTCCATCCATCCATCCATCCATCTATCCATCTATCCATCTATCCATCATATCTATCATATCTGTCTATCTATCTATCCATCCATCCATCCATCCATCCATGATATCTATCCATCCATCCTAACTATCACATCTATCTATCTATCTATCTTTCTATCTTTCTATCTTTCTATTCATCCTATCTATCAATCAATCAATCTATCTATCCATCTATCCATTCATCCATCCATCCATCCATCATATCAATGTATCTATCTATCTATCTGCCTATCTATCTATCTATCTATCTATCTATCTATCTATCTATCTATCTATCTATCCATCCATCCATCATTCTATCTATCTATCTATCTATCTATCTATCTATCTATCTATCTATCTATCTATCTATCTATCTATCTATCTATCTATCTATCCATCCATCCATCCATCCATCCATCCATCCATCTATCTATCTATCTATCTATCTATCTTTCTTTCTATCCATCCATCCATCCATCCATCCATCCATCCATCCATATATCCAACCATCCATCATATCTATCATATCTATCATCTATCTATTTATCTATCTATCTATCTATCTATCTATCTATCTATCTATCCATCCATCCATCCATCCATCATTCTATCTATCTATCTATCTATCTATCTATCTATACATCCAGACATCCATCCATCCATCATATCTCTATCTATCTATCTATCTATCTATCTATCTATCTATCTATCTATCTATCTATCAATCTATCTTATCTATCTGTCAATCCATCCATCCACCTATCTATCATATCTATCGATCTATCTTTCTATCCATCCATCCATCAATATATCCATCTATCCATCATATCTATCATATCTATCTATCTATCTATACATCCATTCATCCATCAATCCATCCATGATATCTATCCATCCGTCCATCCATCCTATCTATCTATCTATCTATCTATCTATCTATCTATCTATCTATCTATCCATCCATCCATCCATCCATCCATCCATCCATCCATCCATCCATCCTATCTATCTATCTATCTATCTATCTATCTATCTATCTATCTATCTATCTATCTATCTATCTATCTATCTATCTATCTCTATCTATCTCTATCTATCTTATGTATCTATCTATCCACCCATCCACCTATCTATCTATCATATCTATCTATCTATCTTTCTATCCATCCATCCATCAATATATCCATCTATCCATCATATCAATCATATCTATCTATCTATCTATACATCCATTCATCCATCAATCCATCTATGATATCCATCCATCCATCCATCCATCCATCCATCCATCCATCCTAACTATCACATCTATCTATCTATCTATCTTTCTATCTTTCTATCTTTCTATTCATCCTATCTATCAATCTATCTATCAATCTATCCATCCATCCATTCATCCATCCATCCATCCATCCATCATATCAATGTATCTATCTATCTATCTATCTATCTATCTATCTATCTATCTATCTATCTATCATGCCTATCTATCATATCAATCTATCTGTTTGTCTATCTATCTATCTATCTATCTATCTATCCATCCATCCATCCATCCATCCATCCATCTATCTATCTATCTATCTGTCTTTCTTTCTTTCTATTCCATCCATCCATCCATATATCCAACCATCCATCATATCTATCATATCTATCATCTATCTATCTATCTATCTATCTATCTATCTATCTATCTATCTATCTATCCATCCATCCATCCATCCATCCATCCATCCATCCATCCATCCATCCATCCATCATATCTATCTGTCTGTCTGTCTGTCTATCTATCTATCTATCTATCTATCTATCTATCTATCTATCTATCTATCTATCATACCTATAGATCATATTTATCTATCTGTTTGTCTATCTATCTATCTATCTATACATCCAGACATCCATCCATCATATCTCTATCTATCTATCTATCTATCTATCTCTATCTATCTATCTATCTATCTATCTATCTATCTATCTATCTATCTATCTATCTATCAATCTATCTTATCTATCTGTCAATCCATCCATCCACCTATCTATCATATCTATCGATCTATCTTTCTATCCATCCATCCATCAATATATCCATCTATCCATCATATCTATCATATCTATCTATCTATCTATACATCCATTCATCCATCAATCCATCCATGATATCTATCCATCCATCCATCCATCCATCCTAACTATCACATCTATCTATCTATCTATCTTTCTATCTTTCTATCTTTCTATTCATCCTATCTATCAATCTATCTATCTATCTATCTATCTATCTATCTATCTATCTATCTATCCATCCATCCATTCATCCATCCATCCATCCATCATATCAATGTATCTATCTATCTATCTATCTATCTATCTATCTATCTATCTATCTATCTCTATCTATCTTTCT
>CM075966.1:26069719-26077219 GCA_038048745.1 Coluber constrictor foxii | reverse complement strand
TGTCTATCTATCTATCTACTTTTCAACTATCTATCTATCTAAATATCTATCTACTTTTCATCTATCTATCTATTTATCTATCGTCTATCATCTATCTATCTACTTATCAAATATCTATCTTTCATCTATCTATCTATCTATCTATCTATCTATCATCTATCTATCTATCGTCTATCATCTATCTCTTTATCTATCTATGATCTATCTATTATCTATCTATGTATCTATCTATCGTCTCTCTTATATGTATTTATAATCTATCTATGTATCTAACTATGTATCATCTGTCTTTCTCTATATGTATCTATCATCTATCTATCTATCTATCTATCATCTATCTATCTATCTATCATCTATCTATCTATCTATCTAGTTATCAAATATCTTTCTATCTCTCATCTATCTATCTATCATCTGTCTATCTATCTATCTATCTACATATATACCTAATCTATCTATCATCTAATTATCTATCTATCTATCATCTGTCTATCTATCTATCTATCTACATATCTACCTAATCTATCTATCATCTAATTATCTATCTATCTATCTATCTATCTGTCTGTCTGTCTATCTATCTATCTATCCATCTATCTATCTACATATCTACCTAATCTATCTGTCATCTAATTATCTATCTATATCTATCTATCTATCTATCTATCTATCTATCTATCTATCTATCTATCTATTTACATATCTACCTAATCTATCTATCATCTAATTATCTATCTATCTATCTATCTATCTATCTATCTATCTATCTATCTCTATCACATCTACCTATCTATCTAAATATCTACCTAATCTATCATCTAATTATCTATCTATCTGTCTGTCTGTCTGTCTATCTATCTATCTATCTATCTATCTATCTATCTATCTATCTATCTATCTATCTATCTAAATATCTACCTAATCTATCTATCATCTAATTATCTATCTATCTGTCTGTCTGTCTGTCTGTCTGTCTGTCTGTCTGTCTGTCTATCTATCTACATATCTACCTAATCTATCTATCATCTAATTATCTATCTATCTATCTATCTATCTATCTCTATCACATCTACCTATCTATCTAAATATCTACCTAATCTATCTATCATCTAATTATCTATCTATCTATCTATCTTTCTGTCTATCTATCTATCTATCTATCTATCTATCTATCTATCTATCTATCTACATATCTACCTAATCTATCTATCATCTAATTATCTATCTATCTGTCTGTCTGTCTGTCTGTTTGTCTCTCTATCTCTCTATCTATTATCTAATGATCACTCTTTCTCTCTTCATATCTACCTATCTACCTATCTAATCTATCTCTCATCTCTCTTTCTCTCTATCTATCTATCTACATATCTACCTATCTACCTATCTACCAATCTAATCAATCAATCTCTCTCTATCTATCTATCTATCTATCTATCTATCTATCTATCTGTCTGTCTGTCTGTCTGTCTATCTATCTATCTATCTATCTATCTATCTATCTATCTATCTATCTATCTATCTATCTCTAGCACATCTACCTATCTATCTAAATATCTACCTAATCTATCTATCATCTAATTATCTATCTATCTATCTATCTATCTATCTGTCTGCCTGTCTATCTATCTATCTATCTATCTACATATCTACCTAATCTATCTATCATCTAATTATTAATCTATCTATCTATCTGTCTGCCTGTCTATCTATCTATCTATCTACATATCTACCTAATCTATCTATCATCTAATTATCTATCTGTCTGTCTGTCTGTCTGTCTGTCTATCTATCTATCTATCTATCTATCTATCTATCTATCTATCTATCTACTGTCTGTCTGTCTGTCTATCTATCTACTTTTCAACTATCTATCTATCTAAATATCTATCTACTTTTCATCTATCTATCTATTTATCTATCGTCTATCATCTATCTATCTACTTATCAAATATCTATCTTTCATCTATCTATCTATCTATCTATCTATCTATCTATCTATCTATCTATCGTCTATCATCTATCTCTTTATCTATCTATGATCTATCTATTATCTATCTATGTATCTATCTATCGTCTCTCTTATATGTATTTATAATCTATCTATGTATCTAACTATGTATCATCTGTCTTTCTCTATATGTATCTATCATCTATCTATCTATCTATCTATCTATCATCTATCTATCTATCTATCATCTATCTATCTATCTATCTAGTTATCAAATATCTTTCTATCTATCATCTATCTATCTATCATCTGTCTATCTATCTATCTATCTATCTACATATATACCTAATCTATCTATCATCTAATTATCTATCTATCTATCATCTGTCTATCTATCTATCTATCTACATATCTACCTAATCTATCTATCAGCTAATTATCTATCTATCTATCCATCTATCTATCTCTATCACATCTACCTATCTATCTAAATATCTACCTAATCTATCATCTAATTATCTATCTATCTGTCTGTCTGTCTGTCTATCTATCTATCTATCTATCTATCTATCTATCTATCTATCTATCTATCTATCTAAATATCTACCTAATCTATCTATCATCTAATTATCTATCTATCTGTCTGTCTGTCTGTCTGTCTGTCTGTCTGTCTGTCTGTCTATCTATCTACATATCTACCTAATCTATCTATCATCTAATTATCTATCTATCTATCTATCTATCTATCTCTATCACATCTACCTATCTATCTAAATATCTACCTAATCTATCTATCATCTAATTATCTATCTATCTATCTATCTTTCTGTCTATCTATCTATCTATCTATCTATCTATCTATCTATCTATCTATCTATCTATCTATCTACATATCTACCTAATCTATCTATCATCTAATTATCTATCTATCTGTCTGTCTGTCTGTCTGTTTGTCTCTCTATCTCTCTATCTATTATCTAATGATCACTCTTTCTCTCTTCATATCTACCTATCTACCTATCTAATCTATCTCTCATCTCTCTTTCTCTCTATCTATCTATCTACATATCTACCTATCTACCTATCTACCAATCTAATCAATCAATCTCTCTCTATCTATCTATCTATCTATCTATCTATCTATCTATCTATCTGTCTGTCTGTCTGTCTGTCTATCTATCTATCTATCTATCTATCTATCTATCTATCTATCTATCTATCTCTAGCACATCTACCTATCTATCTAAATATCTACCTAATCTATCTATCATCTAATTATCTATCTATCTATCTATCTATCTATCTGTCTGCCTGTCTATCTATCTATCTATCTATCTACATATCTACCTAATCTATCTATCATCTAATTATTAATCTATCTATCTATCTGTCTGCCTGTCTATCTATCTATCTATCTACATATCTACCTAATCTATCTATCATCTAATTATCTATCTGTCTGTCTGTCTGTCTGTCTGTCTATCTATCTATCTATCTATCTATCTATCTATCTATCTATCTATCTATCTATCTACTGTCTGTCTGTCTGTCTATCTATCTACTTTTCAACTATCTATCTATCTAAATATCTATCTACTTTTCATCTATCTATCTATTTATCTATCGTCTATCATCTATCTATCTACTTATCAAATATCTATCTTTCATCTATCTATCTATCTATCTATCTATCTATCTATCTATCTATCTATCTATCGTCTATCATCTATCTCTTTATCTATCTATGATCTATCTATTATCTATCTATGTATCTATCTATCGTCTCTCTTATATGTATTTATAATCTATCTATGTATCTAACTATGTATCATCTGTCTTTCTCTATATGTATCTATCATCTATCTATCTATCTATCTATCTATCATCTATCTATCTATCTATCATCTATCTATCTATCTATCTAGTTATCAAATATCTTTCTATCTATCATCTATCTATCTATCATCTGTCTATCTATCTATCTATCTATCTATCTACATATATACCTAATCTATCTATCATCTAATTATCTATCTATCTATCATCTGTCTATCTATCTATCTATCTACATATCTACCTAATCTATCTATCAGCTAATTATCTATCTATCTATCTATCTATCTATCTCTATCACATCTACCTATCTATCTAAATATCTACCTAATCTATCTATCATCTAATTATCTATCTATCTGTCTGTCTCTCTGTCTATCTATCTATCTATCTATCTATCTCTATCACATCTACTTATCTATCTAAATATCTACCTAATCTATCTATCATCTAATTATCTATCTATCTATCTGTCTGTCTATCTATCTATCTATCTATCTATCTATCTATCTATCTATCTATCTATCTATCTATCTATCTACATATCTACCTAATCTATCTGTAATCTAATTATCTATCTATATGTATCTATGTATCTATCTATCTATCATCTATCTATCTATCTATCTATCTATCTATCTATCTATCTCTATCACATCTACCTATCTATCTAAATATCTACCTAATCTATCTATCATCTAATTATCTATCTATCTATCTATCTATCTATCTATCTATCTATCTATCTATCTATCTATCTATCTATCTACATATCTACCTAATCTATCTATCATCTAATTATCTATCTATCTATCTGTCTGTCTATCTATCTATCTATCTATCTATCTATCTATCTATCTATCTATCTATCTACATATCTACCTAATCTATCTGTAATCTAATTATCTATCTATATGTATCTATGTATCTATCTATCTATCATCTATCTATCTATCTATCTATCTATCTCTATCACATCTACCTATCTATCTAAATATCTACCTAATCTATCTATCATCTAATTATCTATCTATCTATCTATCTATCTATCTATCTATCTATCTATCTATCTATCTATCTATCTATCTATCTATCTATCTATCTACATATCTACCTAATCTATCTATCATCTAATTATCTATCTATCTATCTGTCTGTCTGTCTGTCTGTCTGTCTATCTATCTATCTATCTATCTATCTATCTATCTATCTATCTACTGTCTGTCTGTCTATCTATCTATCTACTTTTCAACTATCTATCTATCTAAATATCTATCTACTTTTCATCTATCTATCTATTTATCTATCGTCTATCATCTATCTATCTACTTATCAAATATCTATCTTTCATCTATCTATCTATCTATCTATCTATCTATCTATCTATCTATCTATCTATCTATCTATCTATCTATCTATCTACATATCTACCTAATCTATCTATCATCTAATTATCTATCTATCTATCTGTCTGTCTATCTATCTATCTATCTATCTATCTATCTATCTATCTATCTATCTACATATCTACCTAATCTATCTGTAATCTAATTATCTATCTATATGTATCTATGTATCTATCTATCTATCATCTATCTATCTATCTATCTATCTATCTATCTATCTATCTCTATCACATCTACCTATCTATCTAAATATCTACCTAATCTATCTATCATCTAATTATCTATCTATCTATCTATCTATCTATCTATCTATCTATCTATCTATCTATCTATCTATCTATCTATCTATCTATCTATCTATCTACATATCTACCTAATCTATCTATCATCTAATTATCTATCTATCTATCTGTCTGTCTGTCTGTCTGTCTGTCTATCTATCTATCTATCTATCTATCTATCTATCTATCTATCTATCTATCTACTGTCTGTCTGTCTATCTATCTATCTACTTTTCAACTATCTATCTATCTAAATATCTATCTACTTTTCATCTATCTATCTATTTATCTATCGTCTATCATCTATCTATCTACTTATCAAATATCTATCTTTCATCTATCTATCTATCTATCTATCTATCTATCTATCTATCTATCTATCTATCTATCTATCTATCGTCTATCATCTATCTCTTTATCTATCTATGATCTATCTATTATCTATCTATGTATCTATCTATCGTCTCTCTTATATGTATTTATAATCTATCTATGTATCTAACTATGTATCATCTGTCTTTCTCTATATGTATCTATCATCTATCTATCTATCTATCTATCTATCATCTATCTATCTATCTATCATCTATCTATCTATCTATCTATCTAGTTATCAAATATCTTTCTATCTATCATCTATCTATCTATCATCTGTCTATCTATCTATCTATCTATCTACATATCTACCTAATCTATCTGTCATCTAATTATCTATCTATATCTATCTATCTATCTATCTATCTATCTATCTATCTATCTATCTATCTATCTATCTATCTATTTACATATCTACCTAATCTATCTATCATCTAATTATCTATCTATCTATCTATCTATCTATCTATCTATCTATCTATCTATCTATCTATCTCTATCACATCTACCTATCTATCTAAATATCTACCTAATCTATCTATCATCTAATTATCTATCTGTCTGTCTGTCTGTCTGTCTGTCTATCTATCTATCTATCTATCTATCTATCTATCTATCTATCTATCTATCTATCTATCTATCTACATATCTACCTAATCTATCTATCATCTAATTATCTATCTATCTATCTATCTGTCTGTCTGTCTGTCTGTCTGTCTATCTATCTATCTATCTATCTATCTATCTATCTACTGTCTGTCTGTCTATCTATCTATCTACTTTTCAACTATCTATCTATCTAAATATCTATCTACTTTTCATCTATCTATCTATTTATCTATCGTCTATCATCTATCTATCTACTTATCAAATATCTATCTTTCATCTATCTATCTATCTATCTATCTATCTATCATCTATCTATCTATCGTCTATCATCTATCTCTTTATCTATCTATGATCTATCTATTATCTATCTATGTATCTATCTATCGTCTCTCTTATATGTATTTATAATCTATCTATGTATCTAACTATGTATCATCTGTCTTTCTCTATATGTATCTATCATCTATCTATCTATCTATCTATCATCTATCTATCTATCTATCATCTATCTATCTATCTATCTAGTTATCAAATATCTTTCTATCTCTCATCTATCTATCTATCATCTGTCTATCTATCTATCTATCTACATATATACCTAATCTATCTATCATCTAATTATCTATCTATCTATCATCTGTCTATCTATCTATCTATCTACATATCTACCTAATCTATCTATCATCTAATTATCTATCTATCTATCTATCTATCTGTCTGTCTGTCTATCTATCTATCTATCCATCTATCTATCTACATATCTACCTAATCTATCTGTCATCTAATTATCTATCTATCTATCTATCTATCTATCTATCTATCTATCTATCTATCTATCTATCTATCTATCTATCTATCTATCTATCTATTTACATATCTACCTAATCTATCTATCATCTAATTATCTATCTATCTATCTATCTATCTATCTATCTATCTATCTATCTATCTATCTCTATCACATCTACCTATCTATCTAAATATCTACCTAATCTATCATCTAATTATCTATCTATCTGTCTGTCTGTCTGTCTGTCTATCTATCTAT
>CM075966.1:26027219-26029719 GCA_038048745.1 Coluber constrictor foxii | reverse complement strand
TCATCTAATTATCTATCTATCTGTCTTTCTCTCTGTCTATCTATCTATCTATCTATCTATCTCTATCACATCTACCTATCTATCTAAATATCTACCTAATCTATCTATCATCTAATTATCTATCTATCTATCTGTCTGTCTGTCTGTCTGTCTGTCTGTCTGTCTGTCTATCTATCTATCTACATATCTACCTAATCTATCTATCATCTAATTATCTATCTATCTATCTATCTATCTATCTATCTATCTATCTATCTATCTATCTATCTATCTCTATCACATCTACTTATCTATCTAAATATCTACCTAATCTATCTATCATCTAATTATCTATCTATCTATCAATCTGTCTGTCTATCTATCTATCTATCTATCTATCTATCTATCTATCTATCTATCTACCTAATCTATCTGTAATCTAATTATCTATCTATATGTATCTATGTATCTATCTATCTATCTATCTATCTATCTATCTATCTATCTATCTATCTATCTATCTATCTATCTATCTATCTACATATCTACCTAATCTATCTATCATCTAATTATCTATCTATCTATCTATCTACCTATCTATCTCTATCACATCTACCTATCTATCTAAATATCTACCTAATCTATCTATCATCTAATTAACTATCTATCTATCTGTCTGTCTGTCTGTCTGTCTGTCTGTCTGTCTGTCTATCTATCTATCTACATATCTACCTAATCTATCTATCATCTAATTATCTATCTGTCTGTCTGTCTGTCTGTCTGTCTGTCTGCCTGTCTATCTATCTATCTATCTATCTAGATATCTACCTAATCTATCTATCATCTAATTATCTATCTATCTATCTATCTATCTATCTCTATCACATCTACTTATCTATCTAAATATCTACCTAATCTATCTATCATCTAATTATCTATCTATCTATCTATCTATCTATCTCTATCACATCTACTTATCTATCTAAATATCTACCTAATCTATCTATCATCTAATTATCTATCTATCTATCTGTCTGTCTATCTTTCTATCTATCTATCTATCTACATATCTACCTAATCTATCTGTCATCTAATTATCTATCTATATGTATCTATCTATCTATCTATCTATCTATCTATCTATCTATCTATCTATCTATCTATCTATCTATCTATCTACATATCTACCTAATCTATCTATCATCTAATTATCTATCTATCTATCTATCTATCTATCTATCTATCTATCTATCTCTATCACATCTACATATCTATCTAAATATCTACCTAATCTATCTATCATCTAATTATCTATCTGTCTGTCTGTCTGTCTGTCTGTCTGTCTGTCTGTCTGTCTGTCTATCTATCTATCTATCTACATATCTACCTAATCTATCTATCATCTAATTATTAATCTATCTATCTATCTGTCTGCCTGTCTATCTATCTATCTATCTACATATCTACCTAATCTATCTATCATCTAATTATCTATCTATCTGTCTGTCTGTCTATCTATCTATCTATCTATCTATCTATCTATCTATCTATCTACTGTCTGTCTGTCTATCTATCTATCTACTTTTCAACTATCTATCTATTTATCTATCGTCTATCATCTATCTATCTACTTATCAAATATCTATCTTTCATCTATCTATCTATCTATCTATCTATCTATCTATCTATCTATCTATCTATCTATCTATCGTCTATCATCTATCTCTTTATCTATCTATGATCTATCTATTATCTATCTATGTATCTATCTATCGTCTCTCTTATATGTATTTATAATCTATCTATGTATCTAACTATGTATCATCTGTCTTTCTCTATATGTATCTATCATCTATCTATCTATCTATCTATCATCTATCTATCTATCTATCATCTATCTATCTATCTATCTAGTTATCAAATATCTTTCTATCTATCATCTATCTATCTATCATCTGTCTATCTATCTATCTATCTATCTACATATATACCTAATCTATCTATCATCTAATTATCTATCTATCTATCATCTGTCTATCTATCTATCTATCTACATATCTACCTAATCTATCTATCAGCTAATTATCTATCTATCTATCTATCTATCTATCTATCTATCTCTATCACATCTACCTATCTATCTAAATATCTACCTAATCTATCTATCATCTAATTATCTATCTATCTGTCTTTCTCTCTGTCTATCTATCCATCTATCTATCTATCTCTATCACATCTACCTATCTATCTAAATATCTACCTAATCTATCTATCATCTAATTATCTATCTATCTATCTGTCTGTCTGTCTGTCTGTCTGTCTGTCTGTCTATCTATCTATCTACATATCTACCTAATCTATCTATCATCTAATTATCTATCTATCTATCTATCTATCTATCTATCTATCTATCTATCTATCTCTATCACATCTACTTATCTATCTAAATATCTACCTAATCTATCTATCATCTAATTATCTTTCTATCTATCTATCTGTCTATCTATCTATCTATCTATCT
>CM075966.1:25964719-25979719 GCA_038048745.1 Coluber constrictor foxii | reverse complement strand
CACCAGCAAGGATAGACTTCGAGAGATAGTTTTAACAAAAAGAGGCAATATACATGGGAGAAAAATACACCCTGCAGCTATTAATCCAACAAGGCCCATGATGGCTTGAAGACCTGGTAGTTTTGGCCACCAACCTGAAAACATATCTCCCCAATGCGGACCCTTCCAGGTTTGGACGGGTACATGAGCTATTTTGACCATTTTGTCTGTGATTTCCTTAATAATCCTTCCGCTGTCATCTATCTCTATACAACAATTACTCAAATTAAACTTTCCACATACCCCCCCTTCTTTGGCCAATAGGTAGTCCAGAGCTAGTCTATTCTGCATGATATATGTCCTCGATTTAACACTCTCCCTGGCTAATTGAGTAAGCCCTTTTACAGTTTCATTGGTGATAATCTCAACTACTGCCTGTAAACGAATTAGACGATTCAGCATGTACACGGGGGTGCGATAGCCAAACATGCCATCTTCCGCCCATGTAGCCGGTCCATAAACTTCTATAATTCGTTCTGCAGGCCATTCTTCGTTATCCCAACGGTGATTACCTCCTACTCTAACTTTACTTATAGCAGATGTATCCACATGTCGTTTTCTTCGTTGATTCCCCACCTCATCGTATACTGGCACACCTAAAACCTGTCGTGTTTTAAGGGGAAGTAAAAAGAATCCTGGTCGGATGATCCCCAGGACACAGGCTCCACACCAATTCTTAGGTAGATACCCATATGCCATCTTACCACAAATCCAATATAGCCCGTCAGGAGCCAGCCATCCAAGGGTTTGGTTGTCCGGATCCTTGAGAAAGGTTAATCCGTTTACTTCGAACAGAGCTGTTTCGTCAATACCCTCTGTGGCATTACTTCCTGACCACCATATCTTACTCTCCCATTTTCCTGTGCATATGAGGTTTCCTACCTGTTTGCATCCAGGTTGAGCCTTCCTTTGGAAACATACATTTCCTACTAAACTTGTGGTGAGTGTCCAGTCTCCATCTTTTCCTTTATTGTAGGATAGGTTACCTTGCCGATCCATCTCTAATACTGTGGAATAATTTAACTCCTGGGCTTCCCATGGCCATTTTTCTCCCATGTTAGTACCTCCGCATACAAAACAATTCGATACATTCAGAGTATGGGCTATGTCTTCTGCCAATTTGACAAAGGTATTTGTTACATGGCTAGGAATTTCAGGTATATTTAATTTTTCCATTTCCAGATAATACGACCAAAACAGTCCTTTCGTATCTTTGGTTGCCCTCGTGATCTTGGTAACCTGCCATCTAAGGGTCACCAGGGGATCTCTGCCTTTGGCATATATTCCTAGTCCATACTCCTCCCTCCATGTTTGTGTGGGGGTGCAGATGATTTTTATAGGATTACATTTATTCTGTTGACAATCGCTACTCGCTACCCCATTTTCCAGTCTACATTTCTGTGTACCTCCTGGTGGATCTCCAGACCATATGACCGCACAAGACCAGTACGGGCAGTAACTATATGTATCCCTATCATTACATTCCCCCTGTTTTCGACACATATACTTCTTTTCTAACATATAACTCCTTTCCCATTCTAAAGTTCCACACGTCGGCTTCCACACCTCACAATTGCGATTGATAGCAAAACAAGCATCAAATGACAGTTCGACTTGATTACCTAACGTCCTAAATTCTGTTCTATTCACTAACTCCTCCCTCCCACATACTGTTGTGTATATTGCCATCTCATAAGTAGTTATCTGTTTGGCCTCTGCCGGGTTATAACATTCTACCTTGTTATTTAACTTACACATGTGGTATATGGTGTCATTTACCTGGCATGTTGTAGGGACATGTTCCTGACACCCCTCCGGTTTTTGAATACGATAGACCAAAGTTTTTGAGACCCTCATTCCCTGTAATGTTGTGTGGATACATGGACTACAGTCCTCCTGACTTGTAGACAGCATTGCTGGAATTCCAAAATCACTCTGTACTCCTACCATCCACACACTCATCCACATCCACCCAAATCCAACAATCTTCATTCTTGGCATCCTCCCGGTCCCTTTGTTCCCTATACCAGCGTTCCCTTGATATAACTTCGATCATGGGGCTAGGCTTAAGGGTATAATAGAACCCCTCTGCATCTATCACCAGGTAGTGTACTAACACGTCCTCTATAATTTGAATGTCACACTCTATCGTACAGCCTATACATAAAACACAATCTATACAGTGAGAACAACAACAACACTCACACCCACAGTTACAAAACCAGCACATTGAAGGAGAGTCCCTTGTTCTGTTCTGGTGGACCGACAGGCAGCTTCCAGCGCGTCTGAAATCCTTTTATCTGCGAGGGATTCACGCTAATCTGCCCGATGGGTTAGAGAGTAGAGTGACTGCAAATTCAAACGTCTTTGGTTTTCCCCAAAGTCTCTGCTTATATCTGTAAAACACAATAATCAGTAGAGCTAATCCCACAATCACCCACAGTGCCCACACCCACGGTTCTTCCCACATAGGTCCGCAGCAGTCTTCAATTTCCTATCGGAACCTGGATTCTGGAACAAAGCAGGGTTGCATATCTTCTGTTAGTTGGTTTGCAGCGGATCCCCGCAGCAGATACACAGCAGAGTAACCTATTGTGGGGAATAGAAAAGCTTGCTTTAAGCACGTTTAAATGTCAACTTTGTTGGATGTTGCTTGTCCATGGACACTTTCCAGCTTGTATCCGCTGCTGCCTTGACTCGCGTCCAATGGATCCATGATTTTGACTCTGCAATCTTAATAGCAAGTGGAGAAGTCATAATAACAACGAAAGGTCCTTTCCATCTTCCTTCTAGCGGCTCTTTCTTCCAGTGCTTTACCCACACTTGGTCCCCAGGTTTAAATGGATGACAATGAGTGACTAGTCTAGGGGGTACTTGTTCCATCACATATCGTTGGATCTTCTCAACTTGCTTATTAAGTTCCTGTACCATTTCCATATTCCAAACCCCCCCTTTATGTCCCAAGTCAGGCCATCCGGCCAAATTCCTCCGCAGCAGTCCTGGCGGATGGCCAAACATTAACTCATATGGGGATAATTTATGTTGGCCTCTAGGCGAATTTCTGATCGCATATAAGGCCAGTGGTAAAGCATCTGGCCATTTTAAATGACTATCTATACAAATCTTAGTTATCCTTTCTTTTAGGGTGCGGTTCAATCTCTCTACCTGCCCAGACGACTCAGGATGGAACGAACTGTGAAACCTCCATTTTATCCCCACTGCGGTGGCTACTGCCTGATTAATATGATGAATAAACTCAGGCCCATTGTCTGAAGATATACGACTGGGGATTCCAAACCTGGGGATAATCTCCTTTAGTAACACTCGGGCTACTTCCCGAGCTTGCTTAGTCTTAGTTGGAAAGGTTTCCGGCCACCCCGTATACATATCTACTATAACTAACATAGCCTTGAACAAACCACATCTAGGCATATCAGTAAAATCTATCATAACATATTCCATGGGGATGTATGACTGTGGTATGGCACCAGGGGGCAGCAGCGGTCCTTGTCTTGGATTAACCTTTGCACAAGTAACGCATCTTGCAACCGTTCCTGTTACAATCCCCACCAATCCATTGATGTAATAATCCCTGCCTAGGGCCTGCTCCAGAGCTGTTTTTCCCATATGTGTAGTTTCATGGGCTGACTGAGCCAATGTCCCTGCTATGGAAGACGGTACAAAAATCCTTCCATCTGGTAACACATACCACCCATCTTTAATTTGGGCTTTCAGATCAGTCACTGCTTTTACACTTTCCTGCTGTGAATATGTTGGTTTCAGCTCGGAGGGCAAGTCCATGGCGACACAAATAGATAAGTCCGGCAAGGGCTCATCCCATTTTGCTGCTTCCCTAGCCTCTACGTCGGCTGCTCTATTCCCCAATGCCACCTTGTCCTCGCCCCTTTGATGTCCCTTACAATGCATAACTGCTACTGCCTTGGGACCGTTAACAGCCTCAATTAAACGACTGATGAGATGTCCATGCAAAATATATTTTCCTGCTGAATCTCTAAACCCTCTTTCTTTATATACAGCTCCATGTGCATGCAATGTAAGAAAGGCATATTTGCTATCCGCCCAAACGTTTAGTGTCTTTCCCTTAGCCCTTTCTAAAGCCCGTATCAATGCCCATAGTTCAGCTACCTGAGCGCTATGTCCACCCCCTAATGGACCGCTTTCCACCACTTTTTCATCATCTACAATAGCATAACCTGCTACCCGTCTCCCATTTATAAGATAACTTGACCCATCCGTATACCAATTAAGTTGTGCATTGGGCAACGGAATATCTGTTAAATCGGGTCGTGTGGAATAAACCTTCTCCAATACTTGTAAACAATCATGCTCAGAGACAATTTCCGTGGGCAACAAAGTTGCGGGATTTAACCGGTTAGATACTACCAAACGTACCTGTGGATTTTCAATCATAATAGCCTGATATTTTGCCAACCTTTGTCCACTAATCCATAAGTGTCCCTTAGTATCCAATATAGACTGAACCGCATGAGGGGAATGCACAATAATAGGACAAGAAAAAGTGAGTTTATTACAATCTTGAATTAATTCTGCAATTGCAGCCAATACCTTCAAACAATGAGGCCAGCCCTTGGCCACGCCATCTAACTGTTTTGACAAGTAAGCTACAGGTTGTTGCCAACTTCCCAAAGGCTGAGTGAGGACTCCCAAAGCAATGTTTCTACTAGTGTCCACATATAGGTTAAAAGGTTTCCTTAAATTAGGTAGAGCCAAAGCAGTCAGTGCAAGTTTGATGTCCTTAAAAGCCTTCTTCTGCTCCCCTCCCCACTCAAGGGGTTCAACATTAGCTCCTCTGGTGGCTGCATACAAGGGTGCTGCCATCAAAGCAAAATTGGGGATCCAGATACGGCAAAACCCAGCTAATCCTAAAAAGCTCCTCAATTGTCTTTTTGTCCGGGGTTCTGCCAGCATCAGGACCGCCCTTTTCCGCTCTGGTCCTAAAGCTCGCCTACCCTTCTCAATATCATATCCCAGATATCGAACCTTCCTCTGCACCAATTGAGCTTTCTTTCGTGATACTCGATAACCACATTCTAATAACAACTCTAACAACATCTTAGTATTGTCCCAACATAAATCCTCTGTCAATCCTGTGATCAAAACATCATCTACATACTGTAATATAGTATCTCCAGGTTGTCGAGGCACATAATACTGTAAGTCTTTTGCTAACGCTGTCCCAAACAATGTGGGGGAGTTCTTAAATCCCTGAGGCAGCCGAGTCCAGGTATATTGCATTTTTGTTCCAGTATGAGGATTTTCCCACTCAAAAGCAAACAATGGCTGACTTACGGGGTGAATGGGAATCGTAAAGAAGGCATCCTTTAAATCAATAACAGAAAACCATTCAGCCCGCGGTGGAATTAAACTCAGCAGGGTGTATGGATTGGACACGGCTGGGTGTAAGGTGACCGTCCGGTCATTCACAATTCTCAGATCCTGGGCCGGCCTATAAGACCCATCTGACTTTTTAATTGGGATTATTGGAGTATTCCAGGGGGACTGAATAGGTATTAAAACCCCCGCTTCCAAATATCTCTGAATGCTTTCATAAATAGCGCAAATCGCTTCCCAAGAAACGGGACGCTGCTTAATACTCACAGGCATCGCTCCAGGTTTTATTTTTTTTAAATATACTTTATTGATTTTGAAAATAAAACAAAATACAAGATGTTTCATGCCACATCGGAAGTGCAGTGTTAACCGTAATTTACAGAGTTTATCACAATAATATTCTAGTTAAGAGTAAATAAAATCACTTTTCCGACTCTCAAATATTTTTCCTGTTACGCATCCAATTGTACCATCTACCCCATACATCATAATATTTAGATTTTTCACCATTATTCAGCTCATTTGTTAGATTGGACATTTCCGCACATTCTAGAATCTTATTGATTACACTTTCTTCAGAAGGAGACACATTATCCTTCCATGTCCTTGCAAAAACTAATCTGGCTGCCGTGATTATATGAATCAAGAGTTGAGTCTTTTCTTTTGCCAATCTCTCCCTAGTTATACCTAGTAAGAAGATCTTGGGGGCTAATTCCAAATCCTCTCCTATTATTTCCTTCAGCCAGGCCCGAATTTTAAGCCAAAACTTTTTGGTTATCTGACAGGACCACCACATGTGGAAAAAAGTACCAACCTCCTTACCACATTTCCAACAGGTTGGTGAGGCATTGGGAGTCATTTTAGCTATTCTAACTGGTGCTAGGTGCCATCTGTGGAACATCTTGTACTGATTTTCCCTATAGGATACCGCTTTTGTTATATAGTAATTCCTGTTCCAGGCTTCTTCCCACTCATTAAAGTTAATATTGTATCCTATATTTTTTTCCCAGACACCCAGTTGGTTCCTAGCTATGATCTCTGCCCTATCCTCAACTAGTAACACGTTGTACAGTCTAGCCAGCATTTTCTTTTCTTGTCCCAGTAAAATTTTATCTAGATTTCTATATTTGGATTCTATGCCGAATCGGTCCCTATCCTTTTGGTACCTAGAATTGATCTGGAAATAAGTCCACCAATCTATATTGAGGCCTTGGTCTCTTAATAAATCTAACAATTTTAAACTCCCTTTATCGTCTAATATCTCCTTATATGTGGGGAAATTTTGAATGTCTCGCCTGTTTGGATCAATTAGGGCCTCCAGAATGGAGAGCCAATTTGGAACTTTAGTGTAAAACCTCTGCCTGATTTCTACCCATATTTGAATAAGGGTCTCCCTTACTTTATGTCTACAAAAAAGAAGGCTTTTTTTTTCTCTCGGGTTCCACAATTGGGCATGCCAACCTTCTTGCAGGTCGTGCCCTTCCAAAGTCAAGATTCTTCTATTATGTAGTGTAATCCAGTCCCTAATCCACACCAATTTGGCTGCCTTTTGATATGTTTCCCAATCCGGGAGACCGAAGCCTCCCAAATTTCTTTTGCCTTGTAGAATCCTATATGAAATCCTGGACTTTTCCCCTTCCCATAGAAAGAGCCTAATACCTTTATTCAATTCTGAAAAAAAAATTTTGCCTAATTTCACCGGGATATTTTGGAATAGAAATATTATTTTGGGGAGGATGTTCATTTTGATTGCTGCAATTTTTCCTATAAGGGACAATTTTATCTTTTTCCATCTTTCCAGATCTAGCTGTATTTTTTGCAATAACGGGATGTAATTATTTTCTTTTAATGATGAGTGCCGGGAGGTTAGCCAAATACCTAGATACTTAGTTTTTTTCACTATCTGGATGCCTAGCAACTCTTCTAGCTCTATTTTTTGTGTTTCTGTTACATTTTTCACTATTATTTTTGTTTTGGTTTTATTGAGTTTAAAGCCGGCCACTTTACCATAATTTTCTATCTCCTGTAGGACTTTTGGGCCTGATACGAGTGGATCTTCCACAATTAAGGCCACATCGTCTGCAAAGGCCTGTACCTTAAAAATTTTGTTCCTTATCTTGAGACCTTTAATATCTTTGTTAGCCCTGATCTTTCTGAGGAGCACTTCTAGCGCCAGAATGAAAAGTAAGGGGGATAAGGGGCATCCTTGCCTTACACCTTTTTGGATTGGAAATACTTTTGTCCTATCCCCATTTATTACAATATTTGCCTTCTGATTATAGTATATGTTTTCAATCATTTTCCTGAAATTGGTCCCAAAGCCCATTAAATTAATTTGGTTAATCATAAAACTCCAGTTCAAATTGTCAAAGGCCTTTTGAGCGTCTACGAAAACTAGTGCCAGCTGTTTATCAGAATGGTGTTCATAATATTCTATGACATTTAATACTGTTCTCAAATTATTCCTGATTTGCCTCCCAGGGAGAAACCCATTTTGGTCTTTATGGATCCAAATATTTAAGATTTTCTTCATTCTTTCCGCAATGATGGACATAAAGAGTTTATAATCGGAATTTAATAAAGAGATTGGCCTGTAATTTGCTATATGCTTAGGATCGGTACCTTCCTTCAAAATCAGTGAGAGGTACGCTTCCCTCCATGTCTCGGGAATACTTACACCTGTCAAAACCTCATTGAAAATCCCTAGTAATTCTAATTTTAGTGGTTCCTCAAATTTAGCATATATTTCCCCTGGAAGTCCATCAGGGCCTGGGGATTTGTTTTTTTTGATTTTAGTAAGGGCGGTTTCCAATTCCTCTATTGTGATCAGTCTGTTTAATATATCCTTCTCTTCCTCAGTTATTTGTGGTAGGTTAGCCTCCATTAAATATTGTTCTACTGCTTCGGCCTTGACCTCTTCTTGTTTGTACAATGCTTCATAAAAGTCTCTAGCTAGGCCTAATTTATCCTCTTCCTTTGTCAAGAGGTTGCCTTTGGAGTCCTCCAATACCAAAATTTGACTTTTTTCATTCTGTTTTTTGAGTCTATATGCGAGCCACCTACCAGACTTGTTAGCATTTTCAAAAAGATAATGTTTAGCTCTCTTTATTTTGCCCACTATCTCCTCCTGATCCAAAATATTCAGCCTATGTCTCGCTAGCCTCCAACTCTCTTTAAATATTTCATCTCCCGGCCTCCGCAATAGATTATTTTCCGCCTCATCTAATTTCTTAGTGAGGGCCTCTCTCTCCTTCCTTTTTGCCTTGTTCTTATACGCCATATAAGAGATAGTCACCCCTCTCACATATGCTTTCATAGTGTCCCACACTATTTCTCTAGCTGTTCCTTTATTTCCATTTTCAGCAAAAAAACGCTTAATTTCTTCATTTAATTTAATTACAAACTCTTTTTCATTCAATACAGACGTGTTTAATCTCCACCTCTTTCGGGTTCTCTGTCTCGCTTGAAACCAATTTATTTCCAGAAACCTATGATCTGACCATGAACTGGTATTTATTTCAACCTTCTGTATTTGCAAGCCTAGTTTCCTGGTAACCCAAACCATATCAATTCTGGACCACGAGTTATGAGGCGGTGAATAAAAAGTGTATTGACTATCTAATGGGTGGAGCGTTCGCCATATATCTATTAAGTTTAATTCATCTACCAAATCAAAAAAGCTCTTTGGGAGGGGTAGTCTTTTGTTCTTTTTATTTTTCCCGCTTTTATAATCTATGGAAGGGTCTGTAATCCCATTAAAATCCCCTAGCATACATACTTCACTATCAGCCCATTTTCCTAGTTGCTCGTGCAATTTCCGATAGAAAAGTCCCTGTTTTTTATTAGGGGCATATATCCCCACCAATATCAATTTGGAATTGCCCCTCGTTATCTCAATTATTAGGATTCTGCCTTTAGAATCTTGGTATTTTAATTCCGCCTCTATTTCTTTCTTAACATAAATTGCGATCCCCCTCTTTTTTCCCCCCGCTAAAGACACAAATACTTTACCGAATTTGGGGAATTCTAATTGTTTAGCCTCATCTTTTTTTATATGGGTTTCCTGTATACAAATTATATCCGGATTGAATTTTACCAGTTTTGACAGTATTAGCTTCCTCTTCCTATAGTCATTAACACCGTTTACATTCTGTGACAAGATTTTTAAGCCATTCATTCCTAGTGTCTGTGGTTACTTCCTAGTTCTTGTTTTTTAGTGTTACTGCTCTCACCGGTCGGGTTTTCTTTCCTGTTTCTTCCCCTTCTACTTCTCCTCTTTTTTTCCCTTCTTCTATATCCTCCCTAGTACTCTGTTCTTGGGATGACTCTTCCTCTGTGTTTACTGTTTCAACCTCCTCTTTACTGTTATATTCCTCTTCTTCTCCTCTCAGTTGGTCCAGAAATTCTTGTGCTACACTTGGATTGTCGATTCTTATCTTCCTTCCCTGCCAGGAAATTAACAAGCCCTCTGGCAGTAGCCATCTGAACACTATATTCCTTCTATTTAACTGATTTGTCAAGAATCTATAGTTCTTTCTTCCCTCTCTCACCCTTTTTGGTACTTGTTTTAGTATAATCACTTCCTTCCCTCTATACACTATTGGTTCATCTCTCGCAATTTTATAAAGGATATCTCTCACTTTTCTCCTAGCAAACCTTACATGGACCTCTCTAGGGAGCTTATTTCTTCTGACGTAGTTCGTTTGAACCCTATATATCTCATCGAGCTCCCTAATAATTTCCAGTTTGTCTTGCTGGAGTATATCTGCTATTAACTCCGCCATTTTATCTCCTAAATCTTCATCTTTTTCTTCTGCAATATTTTGAAATCGAAGGTAAAATGAGGCCTTATCCATTTCAAGATGGACCAATGTATCTTCCGTTATCTTACCCTGGGCCGTGAGGGATTTATCTACTCTATCTAACTTCTTTTCATTCAGATCCATTCTTTCCTCGACTTTTTGGATTCTTTTTTCATTATTAGCAATTGACGCCTGAATCTCACTCATCTTTGTATCCAACGCATGCATATCTAGCTTTAATTCAGTGTGGTTATTAGTAAGTTTTTCCTGCATAGCTAGCATCGTTTCCTGTATTAGTAACAAAGAGGACTGGACTGTTTGCAGTGATGGCGTCGTTGGTAGTTTGTCTGGTTTCTGTAAGCCATCAGAGGGCTTCTGAACAGCTGGAGATGACAACGCTAAAGTGGGATTTGATGGAACTTTTTTACCAGTTTTTTGAATTGTTGTAGTCATATTTGCCATTTCTTTCAGAATAGCCTTTTGTTCTCTTATTATGAATTCTATGTTTTCCCAAATGAGCATTCAACGGGGCTGTCGCAAAATCTCCTGAGTGTTACTCCTAAAGAGTCAAATTAAGGTACCTGTTTTCCCCTTTTTAGCTGTGGAAAGTCTGAACTTTAAATATTAAATATCGGGGATATATCAATACAATGGAGAATCTATTGGTTTAAGAGTTTTCCTCTTGATTTCTGTTAATTCCTTGTCTTAAACCTTCTTTAAATAAATCAATCTATCAAGTTAATTAATTCCAGTCTATGTCAGTTAGGTAAATACAATGGATTAGGGAAGATTGATTCCACTAATAAATATTTAAAAAAATTACTTAAGCTATATTTATATTAATTAATTAAATATCAATAGAAAAGGTCCTACTCAGGCACGCTAAAGCTTGTAATTTCTTAATTACTTAGCAGGATACTAAAAATACTATAAATGGTCCACTAAATCCAATAATTTATTAAGGTAATAATTATCAAAGAAAAAAAACAATTAATTAATTATGATAAAGGTAAATACGACAGAACTTATTCAGCTAGGCTAATACGGCCAAAGCTAACAGTAACATTAAATATAGAAAAGTATTGATATATCTAAATGTATAAATAAGAATGCCTTACAAGAGTGCTATCTAAAGATAAGTTAAATAGTAATTAATAATTAGTAATTAATAATTAATAATAGAAATTCATCGGCAATGTAATAATTAATAGTAATACAGAAGTTAGACTAGCGTAAGTAGCCACGAAGATTTTCCAATTAGGTCCAGGGAGGACAGTTTCGTGAAATAACTCAATATACAAAACTCTCTTTCACCGGGGAGAGAGACCCCAGCTAATCCCGGGAATGAGCTAAGAACTAAAGTGTAATACCCTCTAGGATACAGTCTAGGGTTCAATACTACGATTTTGGTAGAAATATCTCGCACAATCAATTCTGAGCCATCGATCCCTTCCAAATCCGGCAGGCAAAAATTAACGCTAACCCAAGTCACTCAAGCACGGAAGTCACTCTGTTAGTCTTCTAATGACTGGCAGATTCCAGCTCTCCGTAATGGCCTCGCTTCCTGCTTCTCGGGATGGATTTTTCCAATTAAGCCTCCGACTTGACTCTCCCTCCGATCTCCTCCCAGCAGCAATAAAAACGCGGTTTCCTTGCACAAATCTCAGTTCAGTTCAGTTTCTCTTACTCAGGATCTTCCCCGCCGTTTCCACAAATCGAGAGTCACAATCACTCCTCTCCCTCTCCTACTCCATGCCGGCTGTCAGGTCTCGCCATATGCAAATCACTCTAGAGTTGCAGTCGCCGCTTAATGCCTCTTCAAGTTTCTTGTGACCTGCATCCACCGGCTCCTTTGTTGGTGTCCGAAACAGCAAAATAGGGGTGGTACAACAGAGTCCCAACACCACAGCCTCCGATCTCCAATTGCTTCCTTCTTAGATTGTCGGCGGCTACGGCTTCAAGTCTGACATTAACTGTCAGGCTCACCGCGTTGGATTGACAGAGCCTTCCAGTCTAGTGGGAGCGTTTGCTCGTCGCTTTCCCACAAGACCTGTTTGCTCTTTCGTCCGTGGGATCCTCCGAATCCTCACGCCCCCGCAGGGATCCCCAAAACGCGATGATTGATAGCGTTAAGGGGTGCAGTCACCCGCTCCACACCATGCCGCTGTAGCTCACCAACCGGAATTTATCTATCATATATTTATCTCTGTATCTACCTATCTATCTATCTATCTATCTATGTCTATCATCTATCTATTTATCCATCTGCTGTCTATCTATCTATGTATCTATCTATCTATCGTCTGTCTATCTATCTATCTATCTATCTATCTATCTATCTATCTATCTACTTTTCAACTATCTATCTAAATATCTATCTACTTTTCATCTATCTATCTATTTATCTATCGTCTATCATCTATCTACTTTTCATCTATCCATCTATCATCTATCTATTTATCTATAATATATTTATCTCTGTATCTATCTATCTATCATCTATGTATCTATCGTTTCTCCTATATGTATTTATAATCTATTTCTCTATGTATCTAACTATGTATCATCTGCTCTCTCTATATCTATCTGTCATCTATCTATTAATCTATCTATCTATCTATCTATCTATCTATCTATCTATCTATCTATCTATCTATCTATCTATCTATTATCAGCTATCTATCTATCTATCTATCTATCTATCTATCTATCTATCTATCTATCTATCTATCTATCTATCTATCTACTTTTCATCTATCCATCTATCTATCATCTATCTATTTATCTATCTGCTGTCTGTCTATCTATCTATCTATCTATCTATCTATCTATCTATCTATCTATCTATCTATCTATATATCTACTTTTCAACTATCCATCTATCTATCATCTATCTATCGTCTATCATGTATCTATCTATCTATCTATCTATCTATCTATCTATCTATCTATCTATCTATTTATCGTCTAATATCTATTTATCTATCTATTTATCAAATATCTATCATCTATTTATCTATCGCCTATCATCTATTTATCTGTCTATGTATCTATGTATCTATCTATTTACTTATCAAATATCTATCTATCTATCATCTATCTATCCATCTATCTATCTATCGCCTATCATCCATTTATCTATCTATCTATCTATCTATCTATCTATCTATCTATCTATCTATCTATCTATCTATCTATCTATCATCTATCTATCAATCTATCTCTCTTCTATAATCTATCTATATAAATATCTATCCATCTCTCTACTTTTCATATATCTATCTATCTATCTATCTATCTATCTCTCTCTCTCTCTCTCTCTCTCTCTCTCTCTCTCTCTCTTCTATAATCTATCTATATAAATATCTATCCATCTCTCTACTTTTCATCTATCTATCTATCATCTATCTATCTATCTATCTATCTATCTATCTATCTATCTATCTATCTATCTATCGTCTAATATCTATCTATCTGTCTATCATCTATCTATCTATCGTCTATCATCCATCCATCTATCTCTCTCTCTCTCTCTTCTAAAATCTATCTAAATATGTATCCATCTCTCTACTTTTTATCTATCTCTCTATCTCTCTATCTCTCTATCATCTATCTATCTATCTATCTATCTATCTATCTATCTATCTATCTATCTATCTATCTATCTATCTACCTATCTCTCTTCTATAATCTATCTATATAAATATCTATCCATCTCTCTACTTTTCATCTATCTATCTATCTATCTATCTATCTATCTATCTATCGTCTAATATCTATCTATCTGTCTATCATCTATCTATCTATCTATCGTCTATCATCCATCCATCTATCTATCTCTCTCTCTCTTCTAAAATCTATCTAAATATGTATCCATCTCTCTACTTTTTATCTATCTCTCTATCTCTCTATCTCTCTATCATCTATGTATCTATCTATCTATCTATCTATCTATCATCTCTCTCTCTCTCTCTCTCTCTATCTATTATCTATCTATGTATCTATCTATCGTCTACCTTATATCTATTTATAATCTATTTATCTATGTATCTAACTATGTATCGTCTATCTATCTATCTATCTATCTATCTATCTATCTATCTATCTATCTACTTTTCATCTATCCATCTATCTATCTATCGTCTGTCACCTATTTATCTATCATCTATTTATCTATCTATCTATCTATCTATGTCTGTCTGTCTGTCTATCTATCTATCTATCTATCTATCTATCTATCTATCTATCTATCTATCTATCTATGTCTAGCATCTATCTATCTATCTATCTATCTATCTATCTATCTATCTATCTATCTATCTATCTATCTATCTATCTATCATCTAATTTTCTTCTATCTATCTATCTATCTATCTATCTACTTTTCATCTATCCACCTATCTATCATCTATCTATCTATCGTCTATCATCTATCATCTATCTATTTATCTATCATATATTTATCTCTTTATCTAACTATCTATCGTCTATCATCTATCTGTCTGTCTGTCTATCTATCTATCATGTATGTACTTTTCATCTATCTATCTATCTATCTATCTATCATCGCTATCTATCTATCTATCTATCTATCTATCTATCTATCTATCTATCTATCTATCTATCTATCTATTTTTCATCTCTCCACCTATCTATCATCTATTTATCTATCGTCTATCATGTATCTATTTATCTATGATATATTTATCTATGTATCTATGTATCTATCTATCTATCTATCTATCTATCCATCCATCTATCTATCTATGTCTATCATCTATCTATC
>CM075966.1:25957219-25959719 GCA_038048745.1 Coluber constrictor foxii | reverse complement strand
CTATCATATATTTATCTCTTTATCTATCTATCTATCTATCTATCTATCTATCTATCTATCTATCTATCTACTTTTCATCTATCCATCTATCTATCATCTATCTATCTATTGTCTATCATGTAACTATTTATCTATGATATATTTATCTATGTATCTATCTATGTATCTTTCTATCTATCTATCTATCTACGTCTATCTATCTATCTTCTGCTGTCTGTCAATCTATGTATCTATCTATTTCCTTTTCAACTATGTTTTCTATCTAAATATCTATCTGTCTGTCTTTCTGTCTGTCTATCTATCTATCTATCTATCTATCTATCTATCTATCTATCTATCTATCCATCTATCTATGTTTCTATCTATCGTCTAATTTTCTTCTATCTATCTATCTATCATCTAATATCTATGTATCTATCTATCTTCTATCATCTATCTATCTATCTATCTATCTATCTATCTATCTATCTATCTATCTATCTATCTCTTCTATAATCTATCTAAGTATGTATCCATCTCTCTACTTTTTATCTATCTCTCTATCTCTCTATCTCTCTATCTATAATCTATGTATCTATCTATCTATCTATCATCTCTCTCTCTCTATCTATCTCTCTATCTATTATCTATCTATGTATCTATCTATCGTCTATCTTATATCTATTTATAATCTATTTATCTATGTATCTAACTATGTATCATCTGTCTCTCTCTATATCTATCTATCTATCTATCTATCTATCTATCTATCTATATCTATCTATCGTCTATCATCTATTTATCTATGTATCTATCTATCTATGGATTTATCTACTTTTCATCTATCCATCTATCTATCTATCGTCTGTCACCTATTTATCTATCATCTATTTATCTATGTATCTATCTATGTCTATCATCTATCTATCTATCTATCTATCTATCTATCTATCTATCTATGTATCTATCTATGTATCTATCATCTATTATTCTATCTATCTATCTATCTATCTATTATCTATCTATTATCTATCTATGTATCTATCTGTCGTCTATCTTATATCTATTTAAAATCTATTTATCTATGTATCTAACTATGTATCATCTGTCTCTCTCTATATCTATCTATCATCTATCGTCTATCATGTATCTATTTATCGATCATATATTTATCTATGTATCTATCTATATCATCTATCTATCTATCTATCTCCTGCCTGTCAATCTATGTATCTATCTATTTACTTTTCAACTCTTTTTCTATCTAAATATCTATCTATCAATCAATCTATCTATCTACTTTTCTTCTATCTATCTACCTATCTATCTATCTATCGTCTAATATCTATGTATCTATCTTCTATCATCTATCTATCTATTTATCGTCTAATATCTATCTATCTATCTATCTATCTATCTATCTATCTATCTATCTATCTATCTATCTATCTATCTATCGTCTAATATCCATATATCTATCATCTATCTATCTATCTACTTATCAAATATCTATCTATCTATCTATCTATTTTTCATCTATCTATCTATCGTCTATCATCTATCATCTATCTGTTTATCTATCATATATTTATCTTTTTATCTATCTATCTATGTCTATCATCTATCTATCTATCTATCTATCTATCTATCTATCTATCTATCTATCTATCTATCTATCTATCTACTTTACATCTATCCATCTATCTATCATCTATCTATCTATCTATCTATCTATCTATCTATCTATCTATCGTCTATCATCTATCTGTCTGTCTGTCTATCTATCTATCATGTATGTACTTTTCATCTATCTATCTATCTATCTATCTATCTATCTATCTATCTATCTATCTATCTATCTATCTATCTATGTCTATCAATTGTCTGTCTATCTATCTATCTATCTATCTATCTATCTATCTATCTATCTATCTATCTATCTATCTATCCATCTATCTATCTATCATCTAATTTTCTTCTATCTATCTATCTATCTATCTATCTATGTACTTTTCATCTATCCACCTATCTATCATCTATCTATCTATCGTCTATCATCTATCTATTTATCTATCATATATTTATCTCTTTATCTATCTATCTATCTATCTATCATCTCTCTCTCTCTATCTATCTATTATCTATCTATTATCTATCTATGTATCTATCTGTCGTCTATCTTATATCTATTTAAAATCTATTTATCTATGCATCTAACTATGTATCATCTGTCTCTCTCTATATCTATCTATCATCTATCGTCTATCATCTATCTATTTATCTATCATATATTTATCTCTTTATCTATCTATCTATCTATCTATCATCTCTCTCTCTCTATCTATCTATTATCTATCTATGTATCTATCTATCGTCTACCTTATATCTATTTATAATCTATTTATCTATGTATCTAACTATGTATCATCTGTCTCTCTATCTATCTATCTATCATCTATCTATCTATCTATCTATCTATCTATCATCTATCTATCGTCTATCATCTATTTATCTATCTATC
>CM075966.1:25947219-25949719 GCA_038048745.1 Coluber constrictor foxii | reverse complement strand
ATAATCTATTTATCTATGTATCTAACTATGTATCATCTGTCTCTCTATATATCTATCTATCATCTATCTATCTATCTATCTATCTATCTATCCATCGTCTATCATCTATTTATCTATCTATCTATCTATCTATCTATCTATCTATCTATCTATCTATCTATCTATCTATCATCTATCTATCTATCTATCATCTATCTATCGTCTATCATCTATTTATCTATCTATCTATCTATCTATCTATCTATCTATCTATCTATCTATCTATCTATCTATCTACTTGTCATCTATCCATCTATCTATCTATCATCTGTCACCTATTTATCTATCATCTATCTATCTATCTATCTATCTATCTATCATCATCTATCTATCTATCTATGTCTATCTATCTATCTATCTATCTATCTATCTATCTATCTATCTATCTATCTATCATCTATGTATCTATCTATGTATCTATGTCGTCTATCTTATATCTATTTAAAATCTATTTATCTATGTATCTAACTATGTATCATCTGTCTCTCTTTATATCTATCTATTATCTATCGTCTATCATGTATCTATTTATCGATCATATATTTATCTATCTATCTATCTATCTATATCATCTATCTATCTTTCTCCTGCCTGTCAATCTATGTATCTATCTATTTACTTTTCAACTCTTTTTCTATCTAAATATCTATCTATCTATCTATCTATCTATCTATCTATCTATCTATCTATCTATTTTTTTATATCTCGTCTATCATCTATCTATTTATCTATCATTTATTTATCTATGAATCTATATATCTATCATCTATTTCTCTATCTACCTTTCATCTATCTATCTATCTATCTATCTATCTATCTATCTATCTATCTATCGTCTAATATCTATCTATCATCTATCTATCTATCTATCTATCTACTTATCAAATATCTATCTATCTATCTATCTATCTATCTACTTTTCATCTATCTATCTATCTATCTATCTATCTATCATCTATCGTCTAATATCCATCGATCTATCATCTATCTATCTATCTATCTATCTACTTATCAAATATCTATCTATCTATCTATCTATCTATCTATCTATCTATCTATCTATCTATCTATCTATCTATCATCTATCTATCTATCTATCTATCTATCTATCGTCTATCATCTATTTATCTATCTATCTATCTATCTATCTATCTATTTATCTACTTTTCATCTATCCACCTATCTATCATCTATCTATCGTCTATCATCTATCTATTTATCTATCATATATTTATCTCTTTATCTATCTATCTATGTCTATCATCTATCTATCTATCTATTTATCTATCTTTCTATCTATCTATCTATCTACATTTCATCTATCCATCTATCATCTATCTATCTATCTATCTATCTATCTATCTATCTATCTATCTATCATATATTTATCTCTTTATCTATCTATCTATCTATCTATCTATCTATGTCTATCATCTATCTATCTATCTATCTATCTATCATCTATCTATCTAAATATGTATCCATCTCTCTACTTTTCTTCTATCTATCTCTCTATCTATCATCTATCTATCTATCTATCTATCTATCTATCTATCTATCTATCTATTTATCGTCTAATATCTATCTATCTATCTATTTATCAAATATCTATCTATCATCTATCCATTTATCTATCACCTATCATCCATCTATCTATCTATCTATCTATCTATCGCCTATCATCCATCCATCTATCTATCTCTCTCTTCTATAATCTATCTAAATATGTATCCATCTCTCTACTTTTTATCTATCTCTCTATCTCTCTATCATCTATGTATCTCTCTATCTCTCTATCTATCATCTCTCTCTCTCTCTCTATCTATTATCTATCTATGTATCTATCTATCGTCTACCTTATATCTATTTATAATCTATTTATCTATGTATCTAACTATGTATCATCTGTCTCTCTATATATCTATCTATCATCTATCTATCTATCTATCTATCTATCTATCTATCTATCTATGTATCTATCTATCTTCTGTCGTCTATCATCAATTTATCTATCTATCTATCTATCTATCTATCTATCTATCTATCTATCTATCTATCTATCTATCTATCATCTATGTATCATCTATCATCTATTTATCTATCTATCTATCTATCTATCTATCTATCTATCTATCTATCTATCTATCATTTATCTACTTTTCATCTATCCATCTATCTATCTATCATCTGTCACCTATTTATCTATCATCTATTTATCTATCTATCTATCTATCTATCTATCTATCTATCTATCTATCTATCTATCATCTATCTATCGTCTATCTTCTATCTATCTATCTATCTATCTATCTATCTATCTATCTATCTATCTATCTGTCTATCTATCTATCTATCTACCTTTCATCTATCCATCTATCTATCTATCGTCTGTCACCTATTTTTCTATCATCTATTTATCTATCTATCTATCTATCTATGTCTGTCTGTCTGTCTGTCTATC